>VZTI01001770.1:204790-238882 GCA_013397865.1 Struthidea cinerea
GCGCGCTGTCAGCCGGGCCCGCTGCGGGGCTTTGTGTGCGGGAGTGCCGCGCTGACCCCGCCGCGCTCCGGGTGTGGGGCTGCGGTCCGGGCGCGGCCATCGCTCGCCGCCGCGGGTGCCGCGGTGCCCGCAGTGAGCGGCACAATGCGTGGGCTTGGTTCGGTTGTCTCGGGGATGGTTCTGGCTGTTAGGTGGGTACAGGCCTGATTTAACAAAAAAAATATGGCAGACTTGTGCTAGAGTCTGTGAGACTGCAGCAGCTCTGAAAAACCCTTGTTCATGGCACAGGGGCTGGCGTTTCATTCAGTAGCTGATGTTTTTCCTTTCGGAGTGATGATACAGAATGAGCATTGAATTTGTGATGTTGATGTCTTAATCGTGAGTGAAATTGCATTCTTGTTTAAAGGTGAGTAGTGATCTGTGTTTCTACGATGTGCTCCGCATTGTCCGTAGGTATAAATGCTAAATGTTCAAGATCAAGATTGCAGGGAGAGGGAGTAAACACAAACTGTCAAGATCCGGAGCGTTTGGCTCATCCTTCGACCTTTATTGACAGGATACCAGCATTATGAAACCTGCTTATTGAACAGTTTGGGAAAAGGGCTGGAATTCCCGCAGCCCGGCATCGTGCTGACAGGCATCTTGGGGAACAATGCTCCCCGGAGCCGGGGTTAGAGAGGCAGGACACGGAGAGGAATTTATTCCGAGAGATAGCAGCCGTGTGAAAATGTCAGGGGAGGCTGTGACTCCTCAGGCCATTGCAGGAAAACTCCACTGGAGGAAGGACTTGCATATGCTCAGAAAGCTCTGGGGAGAGAGACAGGAGTGAAAATGGAATGGGATAAAGGGCTGGGAAGGTGGGTGATGGCAGTGGGATGTGATTTCTAAAGAATCGTTCTTATCCTTCAGCGTTTTTTTTTTTTTCTCCGTGTTTCTGGGGAGAACAGAAATGGCTGTAGTGATGCCTCCATGACTTAGCAGTGGTTGTAGGGCTGTGGGGACGGACGAGGGGCTGGCTCATGTATCTCAACCAGTGCTGGAGAGGCAAGCAAATAGGGAATATCTTGTTACTTCATGCAGTAGCATAAGCGTGGAATTACGCATGTGGAATCAGGAGGTTGGGTTCTGGAACAGAACCCACTTTAGGTTTTTCTGTAATGCAGGTTAAGTGCAGCAAATGACACTCACTAAAGCAGGATGCAGCATTTTGGGATAAAATAGGAGCTTGCAGCAGCCATGTGGCAAAAAGCGTTAGAGATGCTGTTTCATCTCTGTGGTGGCAGGGATGCTGCAGCCTTTGGAATTGCTGTGTGTCACTGAACCCTGCCTGCACACAGGAGTGGGGCAGAGAGGGGCAAAAGCCTCCTGCTGCATGTATGGAGACCAGGATACTGCTGTGTGCAGCTCCAAGAGCCCCTGGGGAGCAGGAGTACAAACCATTTTATGAAAGATGTTTTCTTTTTCCTTCATCATCTATAAAATGGAATGAGTTAAACCGCCTTTACTGGATGGGCCTGGATTGCTCGTTTGCATTACGTCACCTGACTAAGGATTTATTTTTCATGTGGGTCAGTTACAGGATTTAATATTTCTAGTTGGATTGCCTGCAAAATAATTGTATTTCATTAGCGAGGAGTGCATGGACATCTTTTGTGGAACACAGAGGAGAAAGTCTGTTTATGCAGATGTTTAAGGGTCAGACTGCAAAAGTTATTTAGACTGTTAATCTCTATAGGCACCTAAATTCCTTAGTCATCTGATCTGGGCACAAGTGAACAACCAGTACATTAGTTTATTATTGCCCATTAGCCATGAGTCAGCTCCTAAATCCTGCCCAGGCTGGTGTCTGTGGCCACAGGCTTCCTGATTGCCCTTTCCCGGGTCTAGGAATACCTCTGGAAGTGTTGGAGCCTCAGGGGCCGGACAGGTGACCTGACGTCAGGGCAAGGAGCCACCAGCTCCCCTCAGATCTCTCTGGCTCATCTGAGGTTGTGCAGGAGGGCATTGCGGGCTCTTTCCTGTGGTGCCTGGAAGCTCCTGATGAGACCAGGCCTGTGCTCCATGGCAGGAGCTGTGTGGAGCCATAAGGGCTCTCCCGGCATATGAGCTCCTGCCGTGGGCTGCTCCCGTTCCCAGCTGATGGAGCTGGGGAGTTTGCCAGCATGTTGGACCCTTACCTTTGCTGAGGCTCATGGCAGCTTTCCCAAGTGAAACCAGCAGGAATTTGGCCTAGAGGTGTGAAATGTGAAAATCCAGTTGCCTCCTCTTGCTTTAAACCTGAGAAACCGTCTCGTGTCGGATTGTTCTGACCGGATACCACTTGTGTGGAGAAGCAAGTGTTGGAGCTGCAGCTCCCCGCCGAGGGGAGTGTGGTCCATTAGGATCTGTGTCCTGCAGAGCCTGGTTTGGAGCCTGCTTCCCCCACTGCTGGGTTCTTTTCCCCCCACCCACATGTGGTTTTCGTTTGTCAGCCTTCTATTATTACTCTTAAAATGATCTGTTGCAAATTTGTATTTCTAATGAACATGAATACAATGTTGCAGCAGTTGCAGCTGGACCTTTGGAGGCTTTTCCTGTAATGAAAAAAGGGTTTCAGAGAGATTACATGTTTTTTCAAAAAAACCAGAAAGACATAAGAAAAATTCTTCTTACGCCCAGTAGACCCCAATTTATTCAACAGCTTGATCAGAGTGACATAGATCAATTCTATATATATTTAAGCAGGCAGCTTTTTTTCTATTTTGTCCAACTTTATTTCTTTTTCATGTATTGTTAATACCAGACACATTTTTTACTGTCCATTCCTCATTAAAAAAGGCCAGTTTTGCATGGAAAAAGCTTTGGTGTGTATTGTTCGGTGAGGGTTGAGTTCATAACAGATTTTATGGTTTGGGGAGCTGTGTCTGGAAGTATTACTTCTGCTTGCAGTGAAATGTATGTGATTATCAAAAGATATGCACCAATGTATAAAGGTTGTACTCAGGGATTGTGTACATCTTCTTATGGCCAAGGACAGATTAAGGTTGAGGATTATATTGAGCTATTGTTTTTCATCACTGTTAACATTTTTCTCATTATCTTCTCTGCGAGGTTTTTTCTCGTTGAATGGTGATCATTTCAGGATGTTCTTACTTTGTCATGTCTCATCACTTTCCTGCTATTCTCTTAATATATTATTTGGTTGTTTAGTATATTTACTCTCCTGTTACATTGCACAAACTCATACTTGTTTTTAAGCTGCATGTGTTTTAGCCTACCAGAAATCCCTTTGGTGTGTCACCACTGCCAGCAGAGAAACACGTTTATGCCGCTGTGCAGCCACTTTTATTTCACAATGTGCTGAGTGTTAGAACTTTAAAAAGAGATGGCGAGTTGGTTTGATTTGTTCAGCAGCCCCTCACATCAAGAGGGCTGTGGGGAGTGAACAAAAGAGGCACTGCATGTGAAGCCCTTGTGGCAGGTGCTGACCCACACCTGTTGGATACTGGGAATAGCCTCGCTGGTCATACCAGCCATGCCCTTGGAACAGGAGAGGTGTGCCCATTAACACTCTGTCCTGAGAGCTAAAAATACTCTGCCACCAAACTGTTCACAGGTAAATGTTCCAAATTTAGCAGTTTTTCTGTTTACTGGGATTCCAAACATAGGCTGTTCCCTTTTTGGGAGAAGTAGCCAGACCTGAAATTACACCTGCTGACCAATTAGCTTGTAATCTGTGAAACATGTTCAGGAGTGATGTTCTTGGATTTGGTCTCCCGGGTTTTGTTCATATGTCCAGAGCTGTGCACAAGGGGAAAGCGTTTCTCCTTCTCTGTTTGTGAGAATAGGAAACACAGATGCTTCTGCAAGTCATCAGAGAAGCTGTGGGCTTGCCTTGAAAAGCAAAGTATTTGTGTTTTACTTTTAAGACAGGAATAGGGACTGACTGACAGCTCAGTTTGATTGGTGTGACCACTGGGTTTGGTTTCGTTAGTCATGTCTCAATACAGCATGGAATGATTCCTGGAATGGGCAGCTGCTACTCTGCATGAGATGTGGGGTCTGGGAAGAGATGTAGTTGCAGACACAGGTCTAGGGTGTGATCAGAGAAGAAGAGATGCAGACCTGGAGCCACCCAGCCGTGCCCCACTGCCCACATGAGCGACTGGCATGGGGTTAATGCGTTTGAAGTAGCCAACTTAATGAATAAAGCATTTGTGCTTCATGTGTTCAGTCTTCATGTGGGAAGTGCTGGAGTGGCTGTGGTGATCCTTCCTGCCCTCAATCCATGGGGACTCATACACCTTTAGTTCTAGCTTTTGTTTTTTCAGTTTGCCCTGAGGTTTTGTAAAACAGCATCACATTGAGGTCATGCCTGTGCTAAAATCTCCTGGCCAGGGCTGCAGTGGTGCCTGCAGAGATCAGGGAGGATCATGCCCCACCCTGAAACTGTGGAGTTGGATTTTCCATTTTCCCCCTTCCTTGGAGGCGTCAGTGGCCGGGGCTGGGTGGGAGGTGCTCCGAGGTGACGCAGAGGTTCCTCTCCGAGCCTGGCCCTGACATTTTAAGGTTATACTGATTACCCAGTTTATCCCAGGCAGACATTTTTCCCAAGCCAGACCTACAGGCATCTTTGGGAAGTCTTTTATTTTCGCTGTGGGATTCAGCCCCAGTAGTGTCCCAAGAACGTGGTCAAGGTCTTCTACAAGGAGTTGTGGGGATTTTCTGCCATCCAGCAGTAATCCAGATCTGCAGCTTTTGGTTTTGTAAGTTCCTGCCTTTTGTTCTGAATTAATCCTATGGATTGATTTATTACAGAATGACATGGGGTATCTGCTTTTGGTTCTTACATGATAAAAGGGAGCCTTGTGTTTGGAAGGGCAAGGAAACTAGGCATGGATCTTGTTCTTCAGGGCATGGTGAGCTCTGGCAGTGTGGGCAGAGCCTGGGGTACGGTGGGGCTGATCACTCTGGATTGTGCACCAGGACCAAAAGCTGATTTTCCCACTCATAAAATCAATTTTGCTTAGTGCCTAGACACCACAAATGCTCTAGCTAATTATAGCAAGTAGCTCCTCTGGTTTTCTGGCTTAGAAGGGAAAAGGTGCTGCCTGCTTTAATTTAACGTAGATGCATTTATTTGAACACCCACAGGTTTTGGTTTTGGGCATTCCAGATGTTGGCTTTTGTCAGGAGCTAAACCAATGGTGAGATTTTCTAGCCAAGGGCTTTCACTGACTTTTCTCTAAGCAAACAAATATTTAATGAAAATGTTTCAGGGTGATCTGCACCAGTCCCTGCAGATGCGGTGGATGGCTCATGGCTCTGGAGTGCCAGTGGCACACACATTTACAGCAACATTGGAATGCAGCTTGGAGCTAATTTTTGGAAAGGGACTTTGGGCCTAGATCTGCCTTATGGAAGTCTGGTATTTGATACAGGAGGATCATCCAGTAGAGCACCCCTTGCTAGAGCCTGGATCATGCAGGAGTCTAGTGAGGAAGTCAGGACAGCTCTCCATGACTTAACAGGAATTCCTTGTCATGTAGGATCCATATGGGGTAAAGATAACCTGGTTAGTTTAACATTTGCTTTTATAGTGTAGAATACTGTGACCTTTTTTGGACTGTGATGCCATGAATAACTCTCTACAATTTCATCATAGTACAAGATGAATGGATGAATTGCTACCTTTTTATTTTTAACACTTTTTAAGAGTAATGTATTCTTACAGTAATTTTAGATGCTTTTAGGAAGCCAGGTCCTGAGCCTGAAAGAAATCTGGTTGATTTTGCTGGGGCTACACTGATTATCACAAGTTGAAAAATCTGCCTTGCAGTCTTCAAGTTTTCATAAAACAAACACTGGAGCCTGTTGTGTTTTATTCTGTTGGTGTTTTTGGCATCAGAGAAGCTTTTCCTGATTGTTTTCCTCATTTGAAGGCTGATTGTACTGAGTGACCTCTTGCTACTAAAGGGTGGGTCAGTTTATGTGGGAAAGTCTTAGTCAATGTGTCTGGGAGATAAGTGGGACTGCATCCCGACGAGCCTTGTGCGTTAAATACTGGAATGTGCTGGGGATCTGCCAGGAGATTGGAAGCAGGACTCTGCGACAAGCCCAATGCAGTCACACTCTCCCTAAAATAGCACTGTGGATAACAGGAGATCTGCAAAGTTATCACTTACCTCATTTTCGCACGAATTCTTTCCTAAAAATGGATTATTGACTGAGGGTTCAGGCAGGTTTTTTCGGTAATACATTCCATTTGCATTTTGAGAGCAGTCACGTCCCTCTTAAGTCTTATGCTGCAGGTAAGAGGGAAAATCTGTGGTGAAGCCACACAAGTCCCAGCACAGGAAAAGCCATTTGTATCATCCTCATCATCACCTGAATGAGAAATGAGATGGGTTTTACCTCAGTGTAGGTCAGTAGGAGCCTCTTCAAATTCATCTTGAACTATCTGGAAGTACCAAGGCAGAGATGAATCAGTTCAGCGGCCTCAGACATGCCTGGGCTGGCTGTGGGTGACAAGATTTTGGCACCAGCCCGTGGATGCAAACAGCCAGTGTTTGGATATTCAAATGAGCAGTGGTTTACCACTGCAGACCGTAGATGGTTTTGTTTAAGGGGAAAAAGAAGCAAATTTGATTTTCGGCCCTGTGTCAAGTTTGTTGAGGGAAGAATCTGATTGTGCAGCTTCAGTGGCTGGCATAAGCCAGTTAAACAGAAAACCTGGGGTGCCTGAATTAGTTTCTTACAGAAAGAGGATGAGTTGGCCGCTAAATGGGATAGCGTGAGGAAAGTGCGGGGGCGGCCGGGTTGGGAGCAAGGTTGGGAGATCCTGAGTCAGCAGGTGGTTGTTTAGCCCCAGTGAGAGGCTGTGTGAGGAAAGTATGGATCCAAATAACCGTTCCCTGCGTGTGTGTTTGCACTGCAGCTCAGTGAAAGGGAAAATAAAAGTGGGATTGTCAGGGAATCATAAGATTGAGAACAAAAAGCCTGGGGGTGCCGTAAGTCGTGACCTTTTAGTGCCCGCAGATTTGAGGACGAGCTGCGCTCTTGGAAAGGCAAATGGATTAGAGGTCATTTGTGGAAAATATCCCTCAGCTTCTGGTGTGCACTGCCAGCCTGGTGTCAGTTCAGCTCCTGAGCACCACGAGATGTGACTCCCAACAAGCCTGGACCAGGACTGACATCCCTGGCCCCGGCAATTAGATCCACATGGATTGTGCTTGGAGCAGAGCGATGTCACATCCCCTGTGCTGCTGAGTTTCTCCATGGGGAGGACACTCACTCAGCAGCAGCTGCCAGGCTCTCTGTTATCCTGCTCCACAGTCCCTCGGGAAGGGAAAGCTGTGGCACTCGGTATGAAGTGGGGCATTGTGGTTGTGCTCCGAGGTTGGCTGGGGAGGAGGATGTGGCGCAGCAGCCCCACCCCTGTGCCCCTGGGGGGATTCCCTCACCCCAGGTGCCCCATTGATCCAGCTTTGCAGCTTCCCAGCACCCGGGTGTGTAAAGGAGCTTTATTGCTGCTCCAAGGAGGGACATGATGACATCAAACCCAGGTAAAAGGGAAAAAGAGGTAAAAACCTGCAATCCAATGGAGTTTCACGGAGCTCTGCCTTCTCCAGTCTTGCTCGCTTTCAGGTTTTGTATCAGGAGGCATAAAAATTTCCAGAAATTGCAGTTTATGTAAGAGATGTGAATAATGGCTAATAATAAGTGAAACTGCCGTGAGGAGCGGGAAGAGGGGGGAAGTAGGTTATTTTTAGAGATCCATTCTCATTGTATGCTAGACAAACAAGAATAAGGTGACTTTGCATTAAACATGTACCACAAAGAAGTGAAGATATTTTCCCCAGACAAATCCCCATGGTGCAGTAATGGTCTGTACTATCTGCCAGCTTAGGAAGCAGACTCAAAACTGCTTCTTCACTGTTTAGTAAGAAAAGGGGGACCTTCCATGCTCATTTTCATTGCAGTAGTGTGATTCTTCTTGCTCTGTGAAGCTTGAGAATGAAGGATCTGAATCCCCACTTGAGCCAAGTTACACAACTACATCCCAGCATGGGATGTCATGTCCATTTACATTATCACAGTCTGGGGCTTGAGGTTTTAAATCCTCTTCATAGGGAAATACGCACAAGAACATCTCAGAATCACAGAATTAACTAGGTTGGAAAAGATCTTTGAGATCGTTGAGTCCAACCTATATCTGAGATAATTTTGTATTGCTCAGTAATGTCTCAGAACCGTGTTAGAAATGTAAAGATTGTTAAAAAACATGACAAGATCCCAAAATGTTGGAGTCAGGGATGGTGATCCCTCTCTGTGGGCAGGGAGCACACAGCTCTTATCTGGCTGTGTTTTTAGTCTGCGTAATCCTAATCAGGTAGTAAATCCTGAGTGAGATTATGCTGTTGCAGTGAGTGCAGCAAAGATCAGTTGCAGGGCTAGAGGGGGATCTGGAGATGCCTGCTTGGATATTCAAGGAGGCAAACCAGAACTTTGGAGGCTTTGTAGGATCTTCCTCTGAAGGAGTGGGGAAGAAGCCCAGTGAAGACAAATGATGTGTTGGCTGCAGCAGGGCTGACAGGTGAGGAGCACATGGACATTCCAGGGCGAGGCGGAGCGCTGAGGGATGTTTCTACAGCTGCTGCTGACCAGCAGAAAATAACATGAATCACTTGGGGTTGCAGTGGCACAGCAGAGCTGCTGCAGAGTTCAGAGAGTCCCAAAGTGCCTTGGATTCCTGGCACAGGGTGATGAACCCCTGCATCACCTTTAGGGCAGTTTTCCGAACAGAGCATCCACGTTATTCCAGAGTGCCTCTAACAGTGGGACAGCTGTTTGCAGTTTTAACTTCTGGTTGTCAACTTTATGGTTGTCATAAGCTGTGGCAGGAATCCAGGGAGCCATGGAAGAGCCCTGGGCCTGAAATTAATTTTCAGCCAACTCGATTAGATTGGTGCCCGTAGCAGACTTACCACTACAATTTTATGTGTATTTTGGGATAAATGCAGCCCCTTACTGGTATTTAGTAGCTTGGCCATCATATCCTAAGGAGAGCTAGGAGGGCGTGCAGATACATAAAACAAGGGACAAAAATATCCTTGTATGCATTTTTAATGCTCTGCTTTGTGGCTTGATCAAAACAGTGCAATTTGATGGGGATGAATGTTGAGAAATGGTCACTGTGCAGCAGCACAGCTGCTCCATCAGAGGGGAATGAATTCCCAGGTTGCATCCCAAGCTTGTTATTAGAGGATTAAAGAGCTGGGCGCCTCACCTTGGCTAACTGTCCTGAAACTGTGCTTACGCTCATCACACATATAAATAACTATTATGCAAATATTACTGGAGCAACAAAGCAGGTTTTGAATTTGCTTTATGCCTTGCAAATGGCCAAGTCACTTGTCCCTGTGTTCCAAATGATAATCTTGTTTTCCCCAAACACAAGGCACTGAAATGACCTGTGTAGTAATTGGAATATACCTCTCAATTCCTCTTTCTCTGAGCTGGCCTCAGCATACGGGAGCAGACTGGAATGTTTGGTACATAATTTCCTTCCTTGATTAAGTTAAAATTTAAGAAGATTTCCCATTTGGGCTGTCATCAGGAGCAATAAATCTTTGTTCCTTTTAAAAATCTGTCCATTCTGGTTTTGACTGACATCACCTGCTGCCTGGATATGTCTCTGTGGAGAGGAAATGGCTTCAGTTTGTACCAGGAGAGGTGTAGGTTGGATATTAGGGAAAATTTCTCCGTGGAAGAGGTTGTCCAGCCCTGGCACAGCTGCCCTGGAGAGATGTAAAAGCCGTGTGGATGTGGCACCTGGGGACATGGTCAGGGGTGGTGGCCTTGTTGGGTTGATGGCTGGACCTCAGAGTGGATCAGGAATCAGAGGCTGGATGGATGCTGGGTTCTGCCTCTAAGTGCTCGTGGGTTTTGTGCAGATACCTGGTCCTTGAATACTGTACCTCAGGGATCTGTTCCCCAAGAATCACTTGGAAAACCTTTTGCTACTCCTTGGAGAAGTCTTGGATGTGACTTGCCATAGAGAGCTCCCTGTTCCCTGGGGTGGTGGTTTGGGAATCAGGGTGTTATGATGGGAGGCTCCAAATTAACTGCAACCTATTTTCTTAATAATAATAATGATGATGATAATACTGTGAAGTACTGTTAAGAGCTTGTCCATCAGTGGAATGGCCATGTCAGCCTTGCCTGGGGTTTGGGTTTCTCCTACAGGGACTGATGAGGCAATTCCCAGAAGAAGTGACATGTCTGGGGAAATGATGTGCCCTTGTGTTTGGTGACTGGCACTTGGCACGTTTTCCTAGATTTATTGCTAGGGAACCCAGGTCTCCTCAGGGACAATGAGGGGTTTTCCTGGCTCTGTTGGTGTGGAGTTATTTTGCTCTGACCTGTTCCTGATGTTGGCAGGTGGTAGCCATGGGAGCCAGGGGATCCTCCATGGGGTCAGATGGGATGGATTGGAATGGGATTAGCTTTGTGTTTGGAAGTTTGTGTTGTTTAAAAGTTGCATTTTGTGGTGAGGGAATCCAAACAACCCAAACTTTGTGGGCTTCTTCCCGAGTTGCTGGGTTCAGAAGGAAGGCCAGGGGCTGTCTGGTGATGTCAACAGTGAGGGGGAGGAGGCTTTGTAATTTGAGTGTTGCAGCAAACAGAAACCCGGCAAAGGCCAGAAGAAATGCAGCCGAGGGAATTTTTTTACAAGCCTGTGGTTAATTTTAGCTGGGAGTTTGGGATGTAGGTATTTTTAATGGCTTTTAATTTCAAGGGCTGCTGAGGGATGGGGAAGAAAGGATGTTGTGTGTGTGTGTGCCGACCTCCCAGCCCTGGTTTTAGCTGTGACACCTGGCTGGGTTTAGCAGCTGGATGTTGGAAAGCTTTCATAATTAGTATTTTAATGCTTTTGTGCACAGTGGTTTCTGTTGGAGGCTATGATAAGTCTCCTCAGCTGTGTTCCCATGCAGAATTCAAAATGACATGGGAAGCACAAGCCTTTGCACAGAGCTGTGTCACAATCTCCTCTTTGGTCACCTCTCCCTATTACAGTGCTATGATTGTGAGGCATCCATAAAGCCAGTGCTTTGCTAAAAATAAGCCATTCCTCTTGCAAATGCTATTACAATTCTGATATTCAAATATTAAACCTTCTATGCAGTGTTAAAAATAGCTGTGAACAGAGAAATCCTTTCCTTATTCTTAGCTGAGAAGTTGAATATTGAGCGAGTCAAAGGTTCGATCCCGAGGCTGGAGCTGTGTGGGAGTTGAGCCGAGGCTCCTTCACCCCTGTTTCTTCACCCCTCATCTGCTGTTGTTGTTGAACACAGAGGACGAGTGGGTGGGAGAGAGAAACGAGCAGGAAGTGGATCAAAAGAAAGCGAGGAGTAGCCAAAATGAAATGGAGGAAATAAGAGTGGAAGCAAAGCGAGAAGAAAAATCCGGATTTAAGGTAGAAAGCTGCATTGAGAGTGTTTCATCAGAACAAGGCTCCAATCCCGATGGCTGCCAGACAGGGATTTGGGGAGCAGCTGGCAGAGGGTGTGAGGCAGACCTGCCTCTCTCCCAGGGCTGTGGGTTCAACCCTCCGTGTCTGTGGCAGGAGCACTGAAAATTGCAGCAAGCCACTAATTGCCTTTGGGACGCCACTTACAAGGGTGGGAGCATCCCTAGGATTGATCTCAGTGGGAAGATCAAGGGCTTGGCAGGTTGGGCTGTGTACTCCAAGTGCTGATATCCTCAGCCTACACGCTCCGAGAATGCACAGATTGAAAGGCAGGTGTTTATTTTTCTCCCCCTTCCAATGCTCTTGTGCATTAACTAATGCAAGATTTAATAATAAAATACCATTTCAGCAAAATAATTTCCTTCCATTTGCCATCAACAAAAGATGTATTGGAAAAGAGAATTTCCTCTAGGGTGAAATAAAGGACAAGCAAACAGAAATGGCCGTTGTAGATTTAATGGGGAAAAAATGAATTTATCATGTGGCTTGAAAGTCATCTTAATGACATTATGAGGCAAGGAAGGAACCAAATAATGCCCACCTTTTATCATGGAAATGAAGGCCAGAAAGGCTTTCTGCAGACACTATTTAGCCAAAAATAAGGGTGAAGGAAAATCTAATTTGACCATATAATCCTGGTGGTCCAGGTGAGTGAAGGCAGGACTGCTCTCTTTGCCTTTGAAGTTCCAAGGGAAAGGAGATGCTTTTTCCCTTTCTGTAGGGAGGAGACCAGCACTAACATTTATCAGCTTAAGCTGGGTTCAACCAGTTGTGTTCAGCTGGAAACCTCTCTAATGATCATCCATCACTGCTGGAGTCTTCTTGGGAGAGAATCCTGGAGCAGGTGGATCCCACAAGGCAAAACCAGAATGCTTTTTGCCTCTAACAGCTTTATCCATGGCCTAACGGGCTTGTCCTGGATTTCTCCCAGCAGGAATGCCATTTTGGCTGTGGGAACATGTGCTGCCAGAGGGCTGGCAGTGAGGGAAGAGCTTGATAAATCTCTGTGTCGTCGCTGTGTCTGGAATCACTTTGGGATCACAGCACTTCAATGCCCTAATGCTCCCTCTCTGTGCCCTGGCAGCTGCCTTTGGAGCTCTTCCCTCCTTTAGGAGGTGCTCCAAGATACACATAGGGAAGGTATGTGCTCTCCTAGCACCCAGCCACCCTCCTCTGGTCACAAAGCCCAAATCTTGGAAACCCAAAATGGCACAAATTTTCGTGACAGATAAAACACCTGGAAAAAAACCATGCTATGGAGAGGGCATGGCATGGCTGGTCACACACTGGGATTCAGGCCTGGTTTGCAGTGGCCTCTGGCTGCTGGTCAGGGTCTCTCAATTAGCCAGTGATTTTTCCCTTGTCCAGGTTGCCTGTTGCTGTAAGTGGAGCCAGGATTCCTGGCTTTAGATTTGTATCAGGTCCCTCAGGTGTGGTGCTTGTGCCTGTTGTCACACCAAAGGCAGCTGTCTTAGCTCAGATCTGCAAGAAATGAGTTTATTAGTTCCCCTTCCTTTAGCAATTCAGGGAGAACTGAGTGGGTTGTCTTTGGAAGGCAGCACTGACGTGGTGAAATGTCCATGTGTGCTGTGCAGGGAGCTGCCCTGCAGGCCACCAGTGTCCCCCTAATGTCTTTACCTGAGTCCCATTAACCACTTTACATACAGAGATGTTGACACACTTCTCACACCATGTTGGTGCTTGGGTGAGCAGTTAAGTGCATTATTTTAATTCAGTAACATCCTGGAGGGATTAAATTCCACACACTGGCATTGTTTCCTGGCCAGAGCAAGCTCACAGGAGATAGCAGAGGTTACCAGGCCTCCCAAGTAAGTTAATTTTTATTCTTCTCTGTTATATTTGAGTTTTGGATGAAGAAGATGAGTGAGCGGTGTCAGCTCTGGATAGTCCAGGTGTGCAGGTTGTGCATTTCCATGGCTGTAATGGCACTGCCAGTGCCAGTGATCCCAATGCTTTCTGCCAGGTACCACCTTCACCTTTCTGTCTGGCATCCCCATGTCTTTTGTCTCCTTCAGTTTTATTCAGTTATTTTCATTTTCACATCACATCCCCATGTCTTTTGTCTCCTTCAGTTTTATTCAGTTATTTTCATTTTCACATCACAGTGTCCTCATGAACCTGCCAGCCCGTGCCCAGGTTGCTGCAGCCATGTCTTGGGTTTTCTCAGATGACTTTTGGAGGGTATGAAAGTAAAAGTATCTGGAATAGCTTAAGGGACCTTGGCTTCAGTGCTTATTTTTCATTGACAAAATCCAGACCAGCTTTGGAAAGGTGAGCAAAATTGAAAGTTATGTCAAGAAGAATGCTGAACGTTGCTCTGGAAGGGAAAGAAAAAGAAGCCAGACTTACGGCTGGCTGTTCTCAGGAGGGCTGAGTTGCAGATCCCTTGTCCTCAACTTGCTCATAAACCATCTTTGATTAATTTAGTAGCAGATCCAAGTGGGAGGAAGGAGAGGGAGCTGCGCTAGTCTTGATGAAAGAAAATCTGCCTGAGGAGCAGGCGAATCCAAGCTGTAATTCCTGCAGAGCTTCAAACATGGCCCCAATTTTGCTGATTCAGAACCTCTTTTCTCCTAATCTTGTCATGGGTACCTGCAGGCAAATTTGTCCATGTCTTCATTTGTCAGAGTACAGCAGTGAGGGCTGAGGTAGGGACCAGAATTCCCAGGATGCAGACTGGGAGAGCCTTCCTGGGAGTAGGATGTGGGCTCATGTGTGCTCAGGTGCCCTGTGACCTATGGAAAAAGCCCTAAATGGGGAAAAAAAAAGAGGCCAGACAAAGCCCTACAGCAGCATTCCCGGGGCTAGAGAATTCCTGCACAGCCCTGTGACCACCTGCTGCTCCCAGGGCTCCTCCCAGGATGTTTTGTGGTGTGTCCACTTTCCTGTTTCACTTGCACTGAATTAAATGGACTGATGGGTGTGATTCTTTCTTGGTTGAAATTTTTGTGGGTATTCCCTGGACTTGCAGAGCAGATGATGACTCTGTGTTCCCTGCTCCGACCCTATGAGCCTTCCCAAAGCCTGGACAGGGTGAGGCATCCCAAAATCCCTGTGCTAGAGACACAGCTGCTGTAGGCTGTTTGGGATAATGAAAGGAGGGAGGTCAGAGTTTTGCCTCAGGCTTGGAGCATTGGAGACCAAATTAATTTTGATGGGAGTTGTTGGTGTCCAGCACCTGTGAAAATGAAGCTTCCAGCATTATGCTGCAGGTAAGGAAGTGGCTCTGGGTTGGGATCTTGGTGCTGTTTTGTCTCAAATGAGACCTAGAAAGTTACAGGAATTGTTACTTTGGGAGTAAAACGTTGCTTTTGATATTTTCTGCCAGTTTTGTTGCTAGAGGGAATGCTGGTGAGGCTAAATTTGAACCCCTCAGTAGAAGTGGTTAATTCATGTGTTGTTTGTGCTCACTCAGAGTCACAAATCAGTAGGGAAAGGTTTAGCATCAGAGAGGTAAAGTGAAAATGTGAGTATCCATTTCCCCAAACCCACAGTCAGTCCCCTTGCTGGTTTATTTATTCCCCTGTACAACCGACTCTCCTGTCGGACACTGGAGAGTGGCTGTTCTATTTTAGCTGATAATTTGTCTGTGGTTGGGTTACTCCTGACTGACACTTCCACACAGGAGCCCAGACCCTCCCCTTGTGCCGGTGGGAGATGAGGTCATGGATGCCTGCTTTGGCCTGGGAGGAGGCTGTGAGTAAAGAGTCATTTTTGTCCTGTGAAATGCCAGCCCTGGTGCCTGGCTGGGTCTGTCTCGGAGGGGAGGCGGGAGCTGGCAGCCCTTGCTCTGCACAGAATGTCTGAGGCTCTCCGTAATTCCTGCTCTCCAGATGCCCCTCCTGCCTGGAACCCACACCCTGCTTTGTTCTGGGTTTGGCCAGCTTGGAGAGGTGCCTTGCTGTGCTGCAGCTCTCAGGACAACAAACCCACCAAGTCTCAGCGTGCTCCAGACTGTGGAATTCCAATGCTGGATGGGGCTGGGGTGGTGTCAGTAGGTGCCAGAAACACTGATCCTGAGGGATACGAAGCTCCAGGGAAAACGGCCTGGTTAAAATCAGTGTTCAGTGTTGCTGTTCCTGCCCTGTGTGTGGGCTCCTGGCATTAACTCGGGCTTGAATGGTCCCCAGTTTTGAGTTTCACCCCCCCTGTATTCCCTGCAACAACGTCTTTAAATCTTGTGCTTCACCAGGATCCTGGAATAATCCAATAGCAGCCACTGGGGCAGGGAGCAGAGGAATACAGAGGAAGAGGCCTTCCTTGTGATGCTTGAGATTTTCAGCAGCCTTCAGGAATTCAGAGGTTTGATTTTTAAATCAGGGTTTCTATTAATCTTTCAGCTAATTTCACTAAGTTCACAGGCAGCTCAAAGCTTCTGGAACAGTGTAGCACTGGTAATTTTGCTGCTTATATGCACTTTATATCAAAATACATCACAATAGGCTCTGAAAAGTGCAGCAGAACTGAGTTGCAAAACAACCCCTGTGTTGTTGTACAGAATCTATGGTAATTTCGAACGGTATGAAGTTTTAATAGGCATTAAATCTTTGTAAAATACCCAGTACAACTCTTGTGTATCTGCAATTAATAAGTAATTCAGCTATGCCAAAGTCAAGCAAGCACAAATCCCCTTTATACCACACTGTACCATCTGTCTAATCTATTTGTGTCAAATATGGCTTGTTTGGGTCTCTCCTTCCACAGGCTGTTCTGGTAGATTAAATTAAAATTTCAGGTCAGGGAAATACTTTTCTCTTGATGTTTCTAGCTCAGGTAACAAACATGGGTTAGGTGCTAGTTTTTGTAAGGTATTTAGTAAAAAAGTATGTGGTAGTCAGCACAAATATCTTTTTGTCATGGTTGACCAGAGGGATTTTACAGCTCCAGCACCTTTCCAGCAGTTTCTGTGGAAGAGCTGAGGGAAGGGATCATCCTTCAGGCACTTGTAGGGTGACAAGCACCAAAGTGGATCCTGTAGATTGATCTATTGCCCAGAGCTTGTTTTCTGTTTGTTCTCTGCTCCTCTGGGAAGGCTCTGTTTGCCTGGAACTTGCATTAGGATGGTGGAATGTCAGAAAGGAATATTGAAAAGGACTTGATTTCCCTTCTGCTCCGTTGTGCCAGTCTATGTGAGCTGGAAGTGCTGGGGGAGTGCAAGGAACAGCATTGCAGTGGGGCAAAAATAAACCCTGGGATTTGCAGGTAACCTTTTCTTTTGATGCTTTTCCAAAGCTGGTGCAGTGCCCTGTGTCCTTGTGGATTGCAGAGGTTGCTGCACTGGGAGCTGCTGTTGGAGAGTAGGAATCTCCTTTTGGAGCAGAGCTGGGGGCTGTGGGCATGGATGTGTAACTTGGGTTGTGGCCGCTTGGGTTTTACTCCCTCTTCTGCACAGGGGATGCCTGGTTTTGGAGAACAGGGCCATTTGCAGGGTCCAGAGATCCTTGAGGGGCTCCAGGGCAGGTGGGCCTGCAGGAGGGATGCTGGGGGGGAGCGGGACTTGTACATCCTTGTGGTTCCCAGGTTCTGATGGAAAGGGCTCAACTCTGCTGCTCCTGCACTGCCTCTGAGTGTGTCTGCACACCAGCCTCCAGTGGGTGCCAGCCCACTCCTACGGCTTGGGAATGGGACATTTCTCTCTGGGGCTGCTGTTAAAGCAGCACAGACACAGCCTGCATTCATCATTACCCTCTGGAGAGAACCAGAGCGCAGAGCTTTTCCTGAGATGCCTGTTTGGAACAAGAACAATCTAAAAATTCTGCGTTTTTACTTATTCAGTCGCATTACCTCGCTCTGCTGCTCACCACCTCCCCTCAGCCTCACTCAGGTTTTTTTTGTTTCCAACCTTCACTTGCATGTGCTTTACAGGGAGAGATCCCTGGTCTCCAGAGAGCCGAGCCTGCTGTGCAGTGCCATGTGAAGGGAAAGCCAACTCCAGCCATTCAGGAATTAAAATGGCTGAGTCGGAGCGTGGTGAGTGTTAAGATGGAGTCAGCCAAGCACATCGTTCCAGAAATTACAGGGGGTGATTTTGCTGTCCCTGGTGAAGTTATGAGGCTTCCCCCTGTGTGTTGTATTGGCATTGGTGGCATCACTAATAGAGATGTTTTATTTAAAATCCCACCTTCGGTGCTACTGTTCAGCTGCACGTGGTGCTGGTGTAGGAACCAACAGCGGGATGGATCCTCTGGAAGAGAAAGGGCAAAGCCATGCTCCAAGGTCTGCTTTTACCTCTTGCTGCCAGCGCCTGGCTTTTTGTGGAGAGTATCATAATTGAAAAGCTGGCATAGTGTAATCCTGAGGTTTATATTAAAGCCTCTTACGAGTGCATCACGCATTTCCAAACACTCCCATTAATATATTCTCTTTGAGAAATGCTCTGATCCAGGCGTTCTCTGGGTTTGCCATTCCAAATAAGGATGCTTTAATTACTGGTGACCTGATTTGAATATGGGCTGGACTGATTTCATTTAAAATATTGATTGTAGCACATTGGACTGGTTATGCTTTTGCTTTATTCCTGGAGCAGCCACCATCCTCGCTCAAATCTGTGTGTTGAGGTCCTGTCTTATCCCAATTCCCATCACAAAGGGACTCAGCACTGACCTGATCCTTTCAGTTAAAAGTTCTATTGTGCTCATTCCTCACTTTCACCGGGGGTTCTGGAGTCTGGTGCGTGGGTGGAAGACATGGAGAGGATGGTGGTCAGGGCTCCAGTTGACATCTGGTCCCATCCCAGGCGTGTGGGAGGTCTGGGAGCTGCAGTGGGGCTGCACTTTCCCCAAGGAACTGTTACGCTGCATTTTTGGTAAGGAGGGGAGCTGGGCTTCCTTCAGATCCATGGGAGCTACGAGGGGGAGATCAAAGCACAGCTGGTTGGGAGCAGGGAGAGCATCCAACCACAAATAATTGTTCCAGCTTGAAATGCCAAGTGACAGTGAATGGCATTTGGAACAAGTGCTGGGGTGGGTCTGCTCAAATCTGTTCCTGGTAGGGGTCAGAGAATTACAGAACTGGTCCCACTTCATTTAAAACCAGCGTTGGTTTTGAAATCCTTGAAAAAACCCAACTTTTCCGGTTGGCTTTAATTTTTCTGCTCTGTGCTCTCATTTGGCGAGGCTTTGAAAGCTTGGAGGTTTTGTTTTTGCCTTGAAAGTGAAACAAGGCTCAGGATTTCCCCCGGGAAGCGGAGCTTTTAGAGGCTGAAAAGGCGGCAGAGAGCTTTCTCCTCCGGAGGTTTGTCCTCGCCCAAGATGGCTGTCAGGAGGGATGTGGGGGAGAAAGGAAAAGCAGGAAGATCTGGAGAGCTGCCAAGCATTTAAAAGGGCTGTGTAGTAAACAGTCATTAGGTGGAAAATGATCAGGATTAGCGCTTTCTAAATGGCTCCAGGGCTGCTCTGGGTTTTGTTGGGTTGTTTTTTTTTACTGTAAATCTGCAGGTGTAAATCTGAAATTTGTGAGAATCTGAACTTTCTAAAAGTAAAAGCTAAAGAAGGTTCTACCACTTGTTTGCAAGCATTCCTTCATGACCATATCACCCCTGTTGTACTTATTCTCCCTAGGTAATGTTTTAATTCTTATTAAATTAAAGAATCATTTAGGAACATGAAATAAGATAATATTGACATAAGGCCCAATCTGTTCAGGATCCAAGGCAAGTGATCATGGCAAGTGAAGGATGTGTCTTGCTTCCTGTATGGGAATTACTTCATGTATTTCTGTAACCCAAGACAATTCCAGACCTTAGTCTTCTGTAATTCAGGGAAAGGTGGAGGTTTTCCATAGGAAGCCCTGAATGGGAGTGTAACTCAAGAAACCAGAGACGTCAGGCAGTTGTTTTTTGTGGCAGATGTTGGCTTGGTGGCCGTGACAGAACGTGGTGTGAAATGGAGCTTTTCCCTACTTTTCTCTACTTCTCTACTTGTCCTTTCCTAATGGTGCTTTTTGCCATCTGAATTCCCTTCAGGAAGGGGAGGTGGACACACCCCACCCATGTGTTCTCTTCAATATCTCTTTATCCATGTTCAGTGCAGAGGCTGTAGTCATCTTGTATGAACTCATGTAAACAGGAATTGTAAAACACTTGAAAACTTTTTTTTGAGCTAAAAGTACAATTGTGACTGATAAAGTCGATTTCAGAGCTGTGGGAAAAACGTAATCTCCATAGATTTGTTTCCAACCCTCCAAATTTACCAGACTGACTGTTTTTTGGGTGGTAACTCAGTGTCTAAATCTGTAATGAGGTCCTGACCTTTATAGGATCGGTGCTGTGTAAGTCACATTGTCAGGAAGGATGAAATAATTTTTCAGGAAGAATTCACCAGCAGCTGTGGCTTGTGGGAAAGGTGAAAGGCAATGTCAGGTTATCCAGCCAAATTGAGGTGTGCCTTGGGTGAGGAGGGAGGGAGCCTGGGTGCTTCTTGATGGGTGCCAGAGCAGAAACTCAGTGGTCCCACACGCTGGTTTGCAGAGATACAACCTTTTTTGGTGATTTATCCTCGTTTATAAATGCTTGGAAAAACAATTTCTGAGTGAAATGCACCTTGTTTTGCCATTTTGTGCTGGCGGAAAGAAATCATTCCTGATGTAATTTGAAATGGCAAAACCATTACAGGTCAGTTATGAAAAATGCCAGTGACTTCCTTGTGTTTGCACTTTCACGGTGTTTGCTGTCAGCTGCAGAGCTTTGCACATTTCAAATATTTTGCAGAATTAATTTAATGGATCAAGGTTCAGAAATGTGGATGGGACTGGGGTACTTTTGCAGGCAGCTTAACCTGAGTGAGGTTTGGGCTCTGTGCACTGGGCAAGCAGCAGTCCCCAAAAATGCTGAGCGGATGTTGTTTGCCAGAAAATAGGGAAAAAGGTGAAAATTATCAGGTGTTTTGAATGCTGAGAGATTTAATCCTGGATTCTAACTGCTGGGGACTTGACTTGATGTGTCGGGTATATTCTCTGGGCCATGAAGTAAGAATGAAATTGTCTGATTGCATTTGAAAGTTGCTGGGTAATGAAAACAACAGCCAAGATTGTATTTAAATACAAAATTAATATCAAGTGGCATTTATGGAACTCTGAGGAGAGATTGTTACTGAGAGGAGACAAGTGGAGATCAAAAGTTATTGGTTTTTGAAGGAGGAATTCTGGAATCTTCTTCCAGGATAGCACACATAGTTATCTTATTAAAAACTCTGAAAGCAAACAGGTGATAGAAACAATCTGTAAGATCCTGTCCAGCGGGGAGAGCTCCATAAATCTTCAACATCTGTACCCAATTACTGAGCTTCTTGGGGCTTTTTTTTCTCCTGTAGTGCACATTTGTCACTATGAACTAATAGTACATAATAATAAAGTGCTGGCTGCCTGCCAGCACAAACAGGGCTTTGGCGAACTTTCCGAGTGTTTGTGGAAGTAGAAAAGCAATGCAACTGTTGGGCTGGGGCTGTGCCAGCTGAGGATCCATTTCCCAGACAAGAAGCTCAGATCAGAACAAAACAAGAATCAGATCTTTTACATATCACTGCCTTATGCAGGTTCTTCCCTGGTGCTGCGATGGGGGGGTTTGTGGGCAGGTTTTGGGCTTCGCACCTGCAGTCATCACACAACCCCAGTGCATTTCCTAGTGGTTCTTCCTGTTCCAGGAGAAAGGTTGGAGCTCTTAGTGTGACAATGCTTGGTGCAATTTCCCTGGGAGGTCAATGCAAAGGACCATAAAGCTTTTGGACCCTGTGGCTGTTGTTCTGTCCCTGTTCCTGTTCCCATTCCCCTTCCCGGGGTGCGGGGCGGGTTCTGTGCAAGCCAGGCCGTGTTTACGTGTGGCCAGAAGCTGTTTGGATCCAAGTGCCAATAACAATAGTTGGATGCTTTGAAGGAGCCAATGTCATTGATGTGTTTATTTGCTTGTTTTATTTGGAGAATCCAGAGCTGTGAATAGCACGCGCTTTGGAGGACAGCACCTCGTGCTCTGGACTCCTCTCGTGGCCCCAGGGAGCTGAGGAGCCCTTCTCCTGGCCCTGGCTCCTGGAAAAGGCCTTTGGCTGGCTGTGTAGACAAGGTCCAGGCTGGAGGGATCAGGACTGGCCAGGGCTTGAGTCCTGGCTGGACTCACTGGGAGTAACATCTTGGGGATGGTGGACAAGACAGCACTCCAAGGATTAGCAAAGTGACATAGAAAACCTGGAAAGAGTCATCACTATATCACATATAAAATGATAAATATCCCTTATCTCACATGAATCAGCACACAAGGATGTGCACTAAAATATTTATACAAAAAAAACCCTCAACCATAGTGGAAACATCAAAGAACCAAAATACTGACCCGAGTTATTTAAGATATAGCTTTTTTTGGGCTTTTGCTTCCCATCTATCATCTTATTTCCCAGGGTTTTGCATTCTGGCCCATGTGCTTTCTCCTCCCAGGATGCATCTCAAATTGTTTGCTCACAAATGCTCTGAATAACAAATTGACTTAATTTAGACGCATTAAGGCTCTTTAACCCATCTCAAAGGGCAGGGATGCACTGAGGACCTACAGGCATGCATTTAAATGAAGGCAATAATGACATAGATTTCTTCTTCTTGCCTGACTATTTTATCTATGCATGAGATGAAAGTTGGAGGGGAAAGGTTTCTGTTAGTCTTGTCGGGAGTTGGCCAAAAAAAATGTGAAGAATGTAGAAAGGAATTAACAGCTGGTGTCCATTTAAAACTTCCATGTGGGCAAATGCAGGCAGCCTGCTTAGTTTTACCTGTCGTCTTCCTCTGGTCAGTGCCCATTGACCCACTAAAGGTTTAGTTTAGAAGCCAGGAGACCAGTTTGGATGTGGTGGTCTTGATTCCCCTGCCAAGAAGTGGATAATGTATGTTGTGTGTCCCCTGGGGAGGATGAGACACATTTCCTACTCTTTGGGAACCAGTGGCTCGAGCTGTGCTTGGTTACTTGAACCAGGAATCTTGTTGGCCTGGTAGAATCGTGCCTTACGCTGTCTGACTTGGTGATTTAATTGTGTGACATCTGACATTTCCCTCTTCCGGGGGAAGGATCCTTTTCCAGACAGCTTTCAGCCATGTTTCTGGTTTAGCCTAGCCAACGATGTGCACTGCTGCAGGCTGTGCTGATTTGCAGAACAATTCTTAACATCCCTGTTTCAAGTGGGTATTTAGTATTAAACTGCTCCATTTTTCAGTTCACTTCCCAACCAGTTCCTAATCCAGAGAAATGCTGGCATTCCCTCACCCACAGTCAAGTACTGTCTTCATCTCCCCGAAACAAAAGTTGTCCCATTCTGTTGGTTATTCTGGGTTTATTTTCATTCAAGAGAGAACAGTTAGAATCCATATGGTACCTGTAACATATTCCAGTGCAAGAGACAAAGCTTTGCGTCATCCTGGCTGTGACTTGGGCTCCAGCATCTGAAGGAGGTGCTTGTTCTGGAGCAGACTCTGGTGTGCCTCCTGTCCAAATCCGAGTTTTTCTTAAATTCTTCTTTCCTAGGCCAACTCTTTGTCCAGACCTCATGAGCTGATCGAGCATCTCTGGCTATAGCAGAGCTTGCTCAGCAAGGGAGGTCTCGGGAATCTCTGGTACCTGGAGCCAGTACCTGTGTGGGAGCAGGTGGATCATCTCGGCACTGCTGTGGGGTAATTAGTGCTGTCTTGTGTTTCCTCTTAATGAGAGTCTCTGGTTGTCTGGACTCGGGGCTGCTCCTTGCTGGGCTGGTGCTGGAGCTGCTGAAACCAGCTGTTGCTTCAGCTCTGTTGCGTTATGGAGGTTGTCAGCAAATCCTTCCCCATTCCCGCCCCCAGAATCTGGTTTTTGTTGTTTGTTTGTTTGTTTGCTAATTCCAAACCTGCCGACTGCTTAGCAGGTTATTTCTTCCAGGCTGGCCCTTTAAACTGCTTCCCTGCTCTGCCTGCCTGTGAAGTATGGCTAATAAACAGAGTCCAGAACAAAAGCCTCCACAACAAAACATCCTTTTCTCCCTGGGCGTCTCCCTGGGTGCGGTTTCCCACCGCTGCTCTGCAGTTTGGGGGCAGAGCCAAAGCAGCTCAGTCTCATTCTTCCTCCCTGGAAGTTGTCACCAGGCAGCCTACCCCGACCAGCAGCTCCGAGGAGGGAGGAGGTGCCTGTGAACAGTCTGTCCTCGATCTCTCCTCCTTGGCTGGGCGTGATGGAGCCTTTCCCTGCCCTTACATAAAACCCTCCAACACGGAGGAGGTTTGCCTAGGCGTAGATCAGCGTAGCTTGACATTACTCCCTGGTTTTGTGCCCTGTCCCTCAGGGACACTCCAGGATTGCCAAGCCGTGAGTGTGCTCAGCCTCCCACGGCCGCATCTTGTTCTGGCTGTGCCTCAGCTCAGCACTGCGGCATGACCCAGGTGGGCGTCGCAGCCTCCTCCCTGTGGGAAGGAAACGGGAGCTCGAAGGGATGCCAGGAAGGGAAGATGGGCAGAGGCTCTGGCTCACTCCCACTCATCCACAGGTTGAACGTCTGTTGATTGGGCTGGGACCTTTCGGAAGGGTGGGGTGTGGAAGTGGAGAGGGAAAATAGAAGGGCAGGGGAGACAGCAGCTGGCTGGCTGGTAAGCCGGGCCTGTTTACTTGGCAGCCCTCCTCCTGTAAGGAGGTCAGAGCTATCGCATCTCGGCTCCGGAGACGGACCGCGGAGCAGGAATGTGCTCCGGATGGAAGTGTGTCAGTGCCTGGAGCAAGCTCGGTAGCAAGGGCAGGCTTGGAGATGTTCTCCTTCTACACGTAATCCAGGGCCATCGCTTCTGTGTGAGACCCTCTGGGTAGGGGTGGAAAGTGGGGCAGAAACTTCAGTCCCAGACCCATGGCACAGCACCTCCGGTCCCTCTCCCACCCCCAGAAACTTGACTGTGGCTCTTTTCGTTCGAATTAATGCAACAGATGTAAACCGATATTGATAAATTATGTGATCACACAGAAGCAATCGCAGCATTTCTTGAACGACCCGGTGATGTCTGAATTATCCATTTTTTCCTGAAGAAAGTTTCCTTGTAGGTTGCAAACTGAGGCACTGTCTCCATGATGCCCCTCAGCCGGGTGGCACCTGGCACTGCCAGTTTGCTGTCCAAGTAGACGGTGATGTCACCATGGTCATTCAGGTTGCCTGGGACTTCCTGCCAAGTGAGGGTCGTGGCCAGGGTCAAGATGTGAAGTTTTTCCTGCACCGACAGCGGTGCCCTCATCCAAAGGAGAGCCAACTGTCTGGCAGGCCGGAGGCAGCGGGAGCGTCTCCGCTTTCAGTCCTTCCCTGACACACAGCGGGTTCCCAAAGCTCAGAGCTCTGTTTCTTGTAAGCTGGGTCATGGGAGAGTGGAGACCAGAAAATGGGAAACTCCTTTCCGAGGGCACCTGGTTTTTATTGGAACTCTGCTCTGTGTGAGCGCTTGAAAAATACTAAAAAAGAGTTTTTTGTTTTGTTCCTGAAGAAAAAGTTAAATACCACTGTACACAATTGCCCTGTATTTTCACTTTTTTTTTGGTGAAGGTCAACCCACAGATAGCTTGTAGAACAGGGTGATACTAAATATTGTCCTTTACATGCTCAGTGACTGTGGAAGGAATTTTTTGGGTAGTTTCTTTGGAAATGTGTTAACAAGTAGTGAAATACATCAGTTTTCCTTCCTGCCAGACAAGTTGTCCCTGGTTCCTCCACCAGTCCATCCACAAGTACTTAGAGGTGTTTGGAAAGTGGATCTTTGCCTTGCTCCATGATCAGCATGGCGAAGGTGAAATGCAGAGGCTTCTAACAGCTTTACAAGGTGGTTTGGTGAAGCAATGTCCCATCTCCATGGCAGGTCTCTGTGAAGACTCCTGGTCTCCTCCGTGGTAGCTGTGAAACAGCTGAGTCGCGCTAAAGCTGAGGGGTGGATCAAAGTAAAGGTTATCTTGAGTGAGAGCCTACGTCAGAAAAGTCCTTCCCGTAGTTCCAGAAGGGACTCAGCTGACCTGGAGCCTTTTTGATTCCAGCTCCAGTTCATTTCCTCTTGTGGATTTCATTTGGGTTACAACCCAGAGCACCCTTTGCGGTAGATACAGACAACATATTGTTAATCCTACTCAGATTTTTGTTCACTTTATATTAATTTACCAGCATCAGAACGTTTTTCTTTTACTTTCTTTTATTTCTCAAAAAGTTCAGGCAATTCCATGGTCAAAATTTCCTCTCTAAGCATTTATAGTGAAATAAGGGTGTGGTCTGTAAGAGCTGAAGGGCTCTTGGCCTGGTGACAGTCGTATTCCTCAGAAAAAGGAGTGGCATGCCAGCTGCTGACCCCACAGATCAGAGCACACAGGTGCACCAGCACATATTGGTTGTCTTGTAAAGCCCTCACAACATTCAGGGTGCTATTCCAGTCCCGACCAGAACATAATCCCTGGGTTTGCTGCTCATTCCTCACTTTTCAAAGTGACCAGCTGCATTTGCACCAGAACAAGTCTGCAAAGTCTGAAGAGCAGATTCAATTAAAACTCATGAACTGGCACATGAATTTTCCTCTGTGGGAACATCCTCCCTTGGCCTAAGCTTTGGAAAAGGCACCTTCTGGATGGGTTACCCTTCTCAGAAATGCAGCTCTTTCTGAAAATGGGTGGAAAATCTAATAATTGGGATATAGAAGTTATAAATAATGCAAGAATGGAGGCGGAGAGAGAAACTGCTGAGCTGAGCTGAGCTGATCCCCCGGGTTTTTTCCAGCTATTTGCATGGCAGGACATTCCCAGATACCGTAATAATTTCAGGGTCTGTCTTCCACTGGCACAGGAAATACTAAGAGGATGATGAAAGTGTTTTTTAAAAGCAAATGACCAAGAGGTGCATGAATTTAAATCTATGGGAATTTCTTTACTGACTTACTTAGAAGCAGAAAACAGGATGGAGGGTTTAGAAACTGCCCAGCTGATGTTTCATAAGATTTTTTGGGTCCTGAGTTACATCTCTTTTGGCTGTGTTGGATACAAAGGTGGTTTGTGAATTGGAGTGAAGTCGTGTTTAATCCACGGATCTCACTGGAGCAGCCATGGACTATCTCATTATGTACTTACTGGAGTTGAACCGAGCCCTACTGCTTAAATACTACTAACCTTGCCCAGCAGTGCTTGTTTAGGGAAAACCACAAACACACGAGCAAAGAGGTCGAGTCCTCTGTGTTTTGCTTAAAAACTAAATAAGGAGGTTGCACTCTTTGAGCTGTGCCCAGTGCTTGCAGTAAATGGAGTTTTGTCACAGGCCTCGTGGGTGTTCGTGCTCTGTGTGTAACTCCAGGCCCTGCTGGATCCCCGTAGACTTTCCCTTTCGGTAGGGATGCAGGAATGCCACTCCCTAGGAGCTGCTGATGGCTGAGACAAAGCCCTCCCCTCAGCAGCTTGGCAAAATGTGTTTTACATTCTTCAAGTGATGAGGGGAAAAGGAAGGGCAGTCCCAGAAGGAATTCGGTGCTCGCTCCACCCTGAAGTGTTGTGTGTGGTAAGTTCAGTTCTGCTTCATCTTTGTACTCCTCTTTATTAACTTCTTTCCCAAAACAGCCACTTTCTACCTAAAATGTCTCAGATTTTTTCTGGTTTAGTCTGTTCGTGGTTTGTATATAGTTGGTGGCAGGGCATGAACTTCTTTAGGGGATGGTTCAGAGGCGATGTCTATTCTGGGATGTTCCACAGGAAAATACAGAAGCCTGGAGAGTCTCCCCCCACAACTCCTGTTATGTGTCTGACCTCGGATGAAATCCATGTGAAGCCTTCCCCTGCCCTCTCCGTGTTTTTAGGAGGCTCTTCACATAATGTTGGCACATCTTGGCTTGTATCCTCAGCTGGATGGAGCTGCCTCAGATTACAGAGGGCAAATTTGGACCACATACATATAAATTAAATTATTCTGGAGTCTTCAGGATAAAATGTTGGAGTCCAGATCTGCTGGGTGATGGATTAGAAACTGGGTGAGACTTTGTTGCTCTAAGTGTAGAGAGAACCAGACCAGAAGGTTTTAATGGTCTGCGCTGGAACTGAAAGGTTTGAAATTAGAGATTTGTGTTTTTAAATAACCTATTTTCAGTCGTTTTGAGCTCCTCGGTGCCCTTGACTGTGCTTGGTTGTTGGAATCCTTGTCCCGTGTGGGGCATGTGGTGCTGGGTGTGCACCAGTCACCCCTGCTGACAGCACTGGGGCTCCAGTACAATGAGGCTGTGTCTGTTTTCAGGGAGCAGCACAAACACTTTCTGAAGTTGTTTCAGTGCTTATTTATTTATGTACCCATCTCCCAGCTAGAGTGTGATATCCTGGGGACCTCAGAAGGAAAACAAGAGCCTGGAATCCACTCTTAACTGCCTGCTCTTTGGAGTGATGGGTTATCTGAGATGTGGGAAGCAGACCTCCCTTGTGAAGGATGGGCTGCCTGATTTTAGTGACCTTTGCACGCTTTTCCAGCCTGTATTGGGAATAAAGAGGCTTCAGTCTTGCCTTGTTTGTGCATTCCTGAAGTGCCCCACACGCTGATTGTGGCATTTGGTAGCACAGCCTGTCCCCCCTTTGCTGTGACCTTTCAGGGTGCTTTGGGCTGTCAGGCTCCACGTCCTGGAGCATGGACAGCCAGAGGAGTCAGCACCACAAAGTGGGTTGGTTTGGGAAGCAAAGACAAACGCATGGAGCACTCTTGGGTTGGAAAATGCAGAAACAGTGTGGTTCTGTTTGTGGAAGGAAAGATGGGATTGGGAGAGGGGATGTTGGAGGTCAAGGGAGTTACAGCCGTTCTGAGTTACTGCCTTTATTATTTTGGGATTGGTTCAGCAGCTGAAACAACAAGCCAGAACATAAGTGAGTGTGCTGCCCTCGCTGCCCTGTCAGGACAGGGGAGCTCCTGTCCCTGGAAATGTGCTGCAGTTCAGCAACACGGGAGCTGAGCAGGGAGAGAGGCTGGAAGCACCTCCTTGGGCTTCAGGCTGAGAAATGGCTGGGATTGGGACGTGCACTTTCCAGTCGTTCTAAGCTTTATGCTCAGGGCTTCAGTTTCTCAATCCAAGGGTTCTGTACAACTCTTGAGTTTCTACACAGTGTTTTGTAAACACTTGCAGAGTTTGGCCTCTGGGGGTGTTTGATGTGTATGTTCATTTGGCATCCAGCCCTGAGCCTCTCTCAAGGTGCCCCTATTGACCTCTGACCAGGCCACTTTCCTCTCTGTTGAAGCTTAGGGTGAGAATCTCACCCTGTTGGGATGACAAGATGTGGGTGGACCCTGAGAGTTCAGAGGAACTTCCATTTGCCAGTTTAAATATTGGCTTAAAATGACATTTTAAAAATCATTAAATGTCTGTTGTGCTGCTGTTAGGAGGGAGCTGAATGTTGCTCAGAATAAATGCAAAGTTTGGTTACATTTTATCTAAATTTCCCTATTTTTAGTAATAATCATTGCTCTAAAGTGAAGAGCTGGACTGGTGAGAAGGTCTGAGCCGTCAGCAGGGGAGAAAGACCGACTGGGAGGGAAAGTATTCTGCAAAGAGGGTAATGGAATTGCTTTCTGTGCTCGTCCAGCCTTGGTTTCAGAGGGCTACCAGAATGGAGGCAGTGTGTAATTTTGGTTTCTTGGAGGTACATGTCTGATCTGTGGGATCAGGACACCATTCTCTTTGTCACAGTGGCTGTGTCCATGCTTGTCACCAGACCCATGTGCTCTGGTGACCTGGAGATGGGAGTGTCTGTGTCCCCTTTTCAGTCCTGTCGCACATTCAGTGGGAGTTAAAGATGAATTTGCAATTTATCTTTAATGCCAGGAAGGCTGCAATAGGTTGGGCTGTGTGTTAGCCAGGGAACAGTCTATTTACATAAGCCATGAGACCATTTGGGGATTGCTGTTCAAACTGTATTTTCTTCAATCACAACACCATAAAAACCTCTTGACAATCCTTAGTAAGAGTAACAAGAATCTAACTACAGCTTAGCATGTTTCCTGGAAGAATAGTAACTCTTGAACAAGCAATGTTTACTTTAAAGATAAATGTAACTATTAGGAAGTAATTCCAGATGTGTGGTTATGGCAGAATTTCAGGGATTGTAGTCATAGCCTGTTTAGTGAATTACATGATTGCATTTAAGAGTAGCCAATGAATTTTTTTTAAATGAATTCATTCTTCAGATGGGCCGAATAAAACTGTTTATTTTCTATTATCTGAGAAACAAACAGAGCAGAATCTGGGCTATTTATGAAAGTAAATACAAAAGGTCTGACCCCTGGATGTGGCCTTTGAAAACTGTCTGAGAAAACGCTCTTCCTGGTAGCTGATTTTTTTCTTCAAGCCATTTCTTCTTTTTGAAGATAATGCCAACCCCCCACCCTCAGATTATGCAATAGGTTTTAAGGAATGCTTTGAAATGAAGTGGTTTGATCTCTTTTGTCTCATGAGGTCGTCTAGCATGGTACCCATGGCAGAAGGCAACAGAGTTTTATATTTTATCAATGAGGAAGAAGTTGGGGAATTTACAGATCTTTCTTGACCTATTGTGGTGGGCCTGCAGATTCAGGGCCTGGAGCCATGGAGTCCCATGCTATTTATTAGTTCACTCCTGTGCCTTCTTACCCCTGGAACTGCCTGCTAACGTCGCCAAGCCAGGTGCACGCAGCACTGGCAGATGAGTTTAAGAGGGCATGGACTGAGAAACCCCAGTGCCTGCTTTCTCTGGTTTTAAGTCCTATATGACATCCCAGAGTGAGTCTGAATTGCGGATGGTAATGAAACTGTGAGCTGCCATTTCTGAAATGCCTTGTTCCCAGTGTGCTTATCCAGTCCTAAGAGTGGGTTGGCTTGCAGGATGCTGCTCGGGATGTTGGCAGCTGAAATTCCTGTTACCGCTGGCTCTCTGCAGAAAACATCATTCCTTTATTAGAGGGGTATTTCAGCTTAAAGCCAGGCCAGGATGTTTAAGTGACAAAGGTTGTTCTTGTTCCTGCTGGAAAGTGGGCTTCCCTCTGTCCCTGTGCTCCGTGGTGATCTCTCTGTGGGTGTTGGTGGGTGCTTCGTGCGGAGGCTTAAAATGAATCTGTAAATATGTATGTGTTACATGTGTGTGCGTGCTACACACACACACACACACACACAGGGTTTTCAGCATGGTCCTTCAAGTGCAGGGCTGATTTCACGGGTGGATTACATTCAAGGTCATTAACAGTGAACTCGGCTACATTAAGGGCTCCAGGAAAATTCCGAACCATTTTCCCCGTTACTCCCTGCGCAGTTGCTGGTGTCGTTCATGTCAGATCGGGACACCCTTAACGCAGACTCAAGATGTGCAGCTGTAGCTCGTCCCGGCTGCAGGACCTCCATCCCTGCAGTCAGGAGCCTGGAGGTTTCTGCCGGGGCTCGTGTTTATCTTCCCTCCCTGTTCCCAGAGGCACCCGCGGGTTGTGCTGGATCAGAGCTCCAGCAGGGCTCAAGAAAAGCTGTTTTCCAGCAGAGGCTGAAGGTGGTGGCTGCACACTCTGTAGCTGGGTCTGTCTCTGGAATCAGAATTCCGTTGTGTTCTCCTCACCTCGCTTTGCTGCAAGGTATTTATTTTTATCCCTGCAGCGTTTTCCTGCTCCCCCGCTCCACCTTCCCTGTGGCAGGGAGCCGCATCCCAGAAAAGCAAGCCTGATGTCAGGGAGCGAGGCACTGGTTTTATTAGAATCAGAACAATGATGCAGGTTTTCCAGCCCTATAGGTGTGGGATAACAGGCCATTTCATGCTCAATTTAGCTTTATCTGGGATAGATTTTGCTTGCACGATGCTCAGAGTGGGAGAAGTGATAAAGCACAAGTTAGAGTTGAATTATCCTGGACCGAGTTGTGTATGTTTCTAAACAGCAGTGACACAGAAATAAATTAAATCCCATGGCTTGTTCCATCTATATTAAATTACATGTCACTGCATCCCGATTTTGGGGTCACTGCTTTTATTTTTACAGTTGGAGCTGCAGCTTTTCCAGTGGCACATCTTCTCTTCCTTGAACACTGGTGAATATAGAAAAGATGGAAAATGATGCTGTCCATCAGCCTGTTCCCACTCGTTGTTTATACCCTGGTTGCTCCGTGGATTTAATTGGAATTAACCCTGATTTCAGCCTGTGTACAGGGATCAGTGGGAGGTTTTTGTCTAGGCCTGATGCTCAGTGAGGATCAGCTGGGGAGTGCTGTGCAGAAACGCTCCGAGTGGGATTTAATCCTTGCCCCTGTCTTTGCTCCATGCTTTTGTTTGTTCCTAGCGGCAGGATCCGGCCGATCCATGGCCCAGCTCCTGCGGGATGCGCCGCGGGAGCGTCGTCCCCACGACCTTCCCCAGAGCCAGTTCTCCCCGCGNGGCATGGACTGAGAAACCCCAGTGCCTGCTTTCTCTGGTTTTAAGTCCTATATGACATCCCAGAGTGAGTCTGAATTGCGGATGGTAATGAAACTGTGAGCTGCCATATCTGAAATGCCTTGTTCCCAGTGTGCTTATCCAGTCCTAAGAGTGGGTTGGCTTGCAGGATGCTGCTCGGGATGTTGGCAGCTGAAATTCCTGTTACCGCTGGCTCTCTGCAGAAAACATCATTCCTTTATTAGAGGGGTATTTCAGCTTAAAGCCAGGCCAGGATGTTTAAGTGACAAAGGTTGTTCTTGTTCCTGCTGGAAAGTGGGCTTCCCTCTGTCCCTGTGCTCCGTGGTGATCTCTCTGTGGGTGTTGGTGGGTGCTTCGTGCGGAGGCTTAAAATGAATCTGTAAATATGTATGTGTTACATGTGTGTGCGTGCTACACACACACACACACACACACAGGGTTTTCAGCATGGTCCTTCAAGTGCAGGGCTGATTTCACGGGTGGATTACATTCAAGGTCATTAACAGTGAACTCGGCTACATTAAGGGCTCCAGGAAAATTCCGAACCATTTTCCCCGTTACTCCCTGCGCAGTTGCTGGTGTCGTTCATGTCAGATCGGGACACCCTTAACGCAGACTCAAGATGTGCAGCTGTAGCTCGTCCCGGCTGCAGGACCTCCATCCCTGCAGTCAGGAGCCTGGAGGTTTCTGCCGGGGCTCGTGTTTATCTTCCCTCCCTGTTCCCAGAGGCACCCGCGGGTTGTGCTGGATCAGAGCTCCAGCAGGGCTCAAGAAAAGCTGTTTTCCAGCAGAGGCTGAAGGTGGTGGCTGCACACTCTGTAGCTGGGTCTGTCTCTGGAATCAGAATTCCGTTGTGTTCTCCTCACCTCGCTTTGCTGCAAGGTATTTATTTTTATCCCTGCAGCGTTTTCCTGCTCCCCCGCTCCACCTTCCCTGTGGCAGGGAGCCGCATCCCAGAAAAGCAAGCCTGATGTCAGGGAGCGAGGCACTGGTTTTATTAGAATCAGAACAATGATGCAGGTTTTCCAGCCCTATAGGTGTGGGATAACAGGCCATTTCATGCTCAATTTAGCTTTATCTGGGATAGATTTTGCTTGCACGATGCTCAGAGTGGGAGAAGTGATAAAGCACAAGTTAGAGTTGAATTATCCTGGACCGAGTTGTGTATGTTTCTAAACAGCAGTGACACAGAAATAAATTAAATCCCATGGCTTGTTCCATCTATATTAAATTACATGTCACTGCATCCCGATTTTGGGGTCACTGCTTTTATTTTTACAGTTGGAGCTGCAGCTTTTCCAGTGGCACATCTTCTCTTCCTTGAACACTGGTGAATATAGAAAAGATGGAAAATGATGCTGTCCATCAGCCTGTTCCCACTCGTTGTTTATACCCTGGTTGCTCCGTGGATTTAATTGGAATTAACCCTGATTTCAGCCTGTGTACAGGGATCAGTGGGAGGTTTTTGTCTAGGCCTGATGCTCAGTGAGGATCAGCTGGGGAGTGCTGTGCAGAAACGCTCCGAGTGGGATTTAATCCTTGCCCCTGTCTTTGCTCCATGCTTTTGTTTGTTCCTAGCGGCAGGATCCGGCCGATCCATGGCCCAGCTCCTGCGGGATGCGCCGCGGGAGCGTCGTCCCCACGACCTTCCCCAGAGCCAGTTCTCCCCGCGTTCCCTCGCTCTGTTGGCAGCTTCGCATGACTGAAGCGATTCCTTTCCACCTTTCCTGAAGGTTGAATACTCGCACTCAGCCTTCGCTAACAGCTCCTTACGTAACAGCCGCCCCAGCGCGGCTCCGTTCCCATTTCTGCGCCAAACACCGGGATTTGTCCGCGCGGAAACATGGGACGGACCTGCCGTGGGGTGGGGACGGGGGACAGGCAGCCGGCTCTGATGTCCCGGGCCCGGACGGTGAACTGACGCCGCTGGTGAGCCACGGCAGCCAGGCCGTCTGTCGCCCGCGGGGCGGACTTCACGTCGCGACAGGCGGGTGCCGGCAGGGGCCGGGCCGGCAGGTGGCGCCAGCGCGGCGGGCGGGGAGGGCCGTGAGGGGCGGCCCCGGCCCCGCCGTGAGGGCGGGCTCGGTTCCGTGGGGAGGGCGGGCTCGGCCCCACCCTGAGGGGCGGCCCCGGTTCCACCCTGCGCTCCGGGCTGCCCGGGAGGGCGGTGGTGTGGCTGCTTAAAAAAAAAAAAAAA
>VZTI01001770.1:238922-321382 GCA_013397865.1 Struthidea cinerea
GAAAAGAAAGTGAGCTAAAAGAGAGAAAAGACGAGAGAGGCCCCAGACGGGGCGCCGTGAGGGGAGCGCGCGCCCCGCCCAGGTAAAAGGGCGGCCCCCTGGATCCCCCCTTGCCCATGTATTTAGCTGCATTTCTGGTAATTGTTGCGTTTTGCAAAGGTGAACTGTGTGTTTCTGTGTTTCTGAGGAGCACCCTGTGCTCCTCAGGGTCTCTCTGAGCACTGACTGGTGAAGAGGATGCTCAGCGCTGTTCCAACTGAGCTCACAGCCGTGTATAACCTCCCTCCTCCTCCTCCTCCAGAGGCGTCTGCCTTAGTACTGATAAATACATGCAAATCCGAATCAGAAAACAGAATAAATATGCAAACAGCACCCTGAAAGAGGAGAACCTCACCCCAAGGGTTGCGTTGGTGGGTGCCATGTTGTTCCTGCGGAGAGTTCAAAGTAATGCATCATTTAGTTGGTTTTATCTAGATTAGTTCATAAATAAATTTCCAGGACCAGTCACAAAGTCAGTATTTGCATGTGGAGACAGAAATATTTCTTCAGACCCATGTTAAAAGGCTTTTGCTTGTCAAATGCTTATGTGGCTTTTTAAGAATCTGCTTTTTTTTTTTCCATCAGTATTTGCACCATTTTGTAAAGGTATTGAGGTCGTCTTTGTGCTTGAGGTTTTTCTTAGCTGAATTATCCACAGCTCCATATGCTTTAGCCAACACTTACAGAACTCTAAAGCCAATGGTCTGCTTTTGAAAATGACAATTGTGAAAGTGTTTTACTGCACCATTCCATCCATGTTCCTCTTCGTGGAGCCGAACATGGCAATTTTGGACGTGTGCATTCAGCGAAGCTACTGCCTTTGCTAAAACACTTAATTTTTAAAGAATATTTGTTCTCTGAAGGAGTGGTTGGTATCTCACCTGTTCTTGAGCTTATGCTTCAAGTAAAAGACATTGATTTTTGAAACCAGAACTCTTGAGCTTGACCTTTCTGACTTCCTTCCAATATATACATATCATCTAAATGATTATTTTTATGTGTTTTTCTTTGGCAGAGGGTTTTAAGAAGAATCTGATGGTGAGGAGAGGCTAAGGAGAAGACTCAGGATGACGACAACGGTAGCGACAGATTACGACAACATTGAAATTCAACAGCAGTACAGCGACGTCAACAACCGCTGGGATGTTGACGACTGGGACAATGAGAACAGTTCTGCTCGGCTGTTTGAGCGCTCCCGCATCAAGGCTTTGGCTGGTAAGCACTGACCTCAGATTTGGAAAAAAAAATAGATGCATAACAAAACTCTTCTTCAAAATACCTCTATCTGGAGGTGTGCGAACCATCTCACTTGTCCTGGAGAGGAGGAATGTGGCAGGTGGAGGTAGTTGTCATGTAGTAATGAATGATGGGACTATACATTCTTTCTGAATACTTGCTGTCTTCTGCTGAATTCCACTGTCATCAGCAGAGAAATGAAACTGGGTTGGATCTTTTCTTGTTTGAAACGTTTGATTATTGCGTATTAAAGGCTATACATTAACCACATTTGTTTATAGAGCAAAGAGATTATGTAATGTCCTCTCAGCTCTGAGTCACTGCCCTGCAAAGCAATTTTTATGCATTCTGTAAATGATTTCCTGACTTTTATGGTAGCATGCCCACATTTCTGACCTCTGAGCAAAATGCCTTGGCAGTGTGGGACAGACATAGAAAACAGCTCAAAAATATGCTGAGCATTCTGCTGGTGAAATCTGAGCTGCAGGGATGGTTTTAAACCCGACACTTTATGAGGTGTTGGGAGAGGTTTATTAAATCAGCTGCACTGAGACAAAAGTTTCACCTGTTCCATTTGTGAGTCCAATGGGGCTGGGTCCGGAGTGCACCGTGCCCTTTCTCCTCTCCACTCTGGCCATGGGGATGCATTAGATGCAGAACACCTCTACATCTCAGGCACAGGGCAGGATCAGGTGTGGAGCTCAGCAACAGGGAAATGAAGTAGTTCATGCAGGTGGGCAGAGAGCAGATCACATAACTCTTCCTGGGGATAGTAATGCTATTGACTTAATGGAGCTGCTCACAGAGAGGGGACGTGTGTTACATTTTGCTGCCTTTAATTACAGCAGTTCCCATCACAGTGTGCATTTGGAATGACAGGGAAAATGCCTTACCTGGGCGGGGCTGTGGTGAGCGGGGTCAGAAACAGCCTGCTGGTACCTGTGGTGATAGACGAAATGAATCTCAGCTTGGGTTGCTTCATTTTAATAGTTTACTCTTGTTTGAGGAAGAAACTGTGTTTTGCTCCTGCCACATTAGTGGTTGTGGGTTGTATCCTGTTCCTTGGGTGGGAAATGCTTTTAGTACAAAGCTCATGAGCCGTGTTTGGGTCCCAGATCTCACCTTACTGCAACTGCTTGTTCCACTTACTTTTATAGCAAGCAGAGCTCCCCACCTGAGTAATGAATAATAAACATGAAACTCTTATTTCAAGGAGAAGTAATGTAAGGAAAGTACTTGAATTATTTAGCTAGGCTAAAACACATACCAATGTCAAAGCAAATAATTTTGCTGAAGATTCCATTCAGATATTTAAACATTTTCCCACAGTATGGTGTATTTATTTTTCTCCTGAATAAGCATTACTTGTAGTTATTTTAATTTGATACGTTTCCATACCTGTAATTCTCTATGGTTGGTGCTGAGAATGCTGTGTGCTGCCAAAATTTGGCTTAGCATCCTACATTGCTGCAGCACTGCTTGAAAGCTTAATCATGGTGCAGGGAGAGAGGAGTGAGGAGAGGTTTGTATTTTGAATCCAATGTTATGGTTAAAGGCTGAGCTGTGGTACTCCTGGCACTGTTCAACATATGTTTTCAGATATGCTGTCTGGTGGATAATCTTCCCTTGCATCTCCCCAGAAAGGCACTGGCAGGTTTTTAACAGCTGCACCCTGGAGCTGGGCTGGCAACAATCTCTGTCATTGTCCTCTTTCTGTGGAGACAGGCCCTTTCTGGAAAGGCGTTCTCTGATTCAGCTGCGTGTCACGGGACCAGACACAATGACCACTGGGTGAAAGCCTGGTGCACACACAGTCAGCTGGGGGGGATGTCAGGAGGTCCTTCTGGGCCCTGCAAGCCCTGTGTTTGACTGGCTGTTGCACCATCACTTTCCTCTGGGAGAACTTCACTGCTCTCCGAAGCAGAAGTAGTTGTGGTGTAAAAGCCACCTTTGGGGTCCGGGTTTACTGAGTAACACTCCGGTGTGACTTGGGTGAGCACTGGCTCTTTGGGGGGCACGGGCACCTTCCCGCATCTCCAATACTGGCCACCTTCTGACAACAGCATTTCTCTCTCCAGAGGTCACGGATGGGTTGTATCTAAAGACTGCCTGTGGCTGTCCCCTTGCAGTGTGTCAGTGACAAGATATAACAAAAGACTATCCATGTTTTTCAGTCTATGAAATGCTCATGCATCATTATCCCCTTGTCCTAATGAGAAAGGTTTCAAACAAACACACCAGACACTGGTTCCTTATTTTTCATCTCCAATATGCAAGCTGCTGTACTCCAAAGTAGAACAGCCGTGGGAATGTTACACTGCCTGACTAATGACTGTGTACTGTGCTGGTGCAGGCATCTTCTTTCCATCCTCTTCCGCAAGCTGTGAAGTGCCCCTTTGGCGGAGCTTCCATCTTGTGTTCATTCTACTTGACTGTAATTGAAGTGAAACTTACTTCCTTTAAGGTAAAGTAAGGTAAAGAGTGAGGAAATAAGTGAGGCTTGTAGGCAGAGTCTGATACTCCACTGTAGGAAGAATTCTGATGGCCCCACATTCCATCAGGATGTTGAAATATTTAAACAGCAAAGGCAGGAGGTGGTGGTCAGAATAATCTGTGATTGGAACAATGTCCTGGAGAAAAGCTCAAGTAAAGCAGGTATGATATAATAATAGTAGAAAACCACTGTTAGCATAGCAGCTGGTAACTGATGTTATTGGAGTGGTGTGTGTTCCATGAAAACCAGAATGTGAAGGGTTGTTTTGGTTTAAAACCAATAAATCATCTGGGAACTCGGCTTTCAATCAGAATCCAGATTTGAAGGGATATGCAACCAGATTGGTTGCCAGTCATGTTGAACTACCTCACTCTGCAACTGATATGAGAAGAAGGTAACTGATCCCTTCTTTGCCAAGTAAGGTATCCCACTGTAGGAAATCATCTTTCACCCGTCCTTGTTCTCCGTGGTTCTTTGGAAGGTCTTGCTGGAAGACCAGGTAATTCTACCTGCTCTGTAGGAGCCAAGAAGATATCGTGTTTGTGCAAGATTCTTCATTCACAAATCCTCAAGGGTTGTATTTCGTCTATCTAGGACCATTAGCTAACAAGATTTGTTGTGCAGCTCCTTGGTGCATGAAGCTCCTGCAAAAACCTTAAGAAACAGTTCAGTTGTCCAGCAGAATTTTTCACACTCAGCCTTCGGGCTGTGACATTCAGGTGTGCCATATTTGCCAGCTTAGGTGCTGTTTTCAGGTAGTGTGAGAGTTGTCACCTCCAAAACTTTCCATTTCTTCAGTTAGCTAATTCAATATTAAACTTGGCTACAGTTACTCGCTTTTCTGCTCATTTGTATTTCGCCCTTTTATCCTCTGGGTTCATCCAAATGACCAGAAGGTCTGTGACTCAGCTGTCTAGCCCATGAATTAAAACCAGTTTCAAAGTTTATGAAATGAGAGGAGTTTCCTAGTGTGGGCAGGAGGAGCTGTGCATTCCTTTTCCAGCTTCAGCCAAGTGGCTGTGCGTAGGTCGGGGCACTCACTGGTGTTGCACAATGTGGTGTTCGTGAGCCTTACAGGGCGAGCCAGGGGGCTGCATTTGTCATGCAGCTTTCCTTAGCTGCCCAAAATACGCTTGTCATTCATGCCAGTAACTTAAATTCTCTCAGCAGCAAGAGGGGGAAAAGCATTGAAATTGTTCCTGAAGTTAGGCTATTGAAAAATTTTTCTTTGTTATTATAGTGAAATAGCCATTTCATAAGTTTAAAAAAATTAGAGAAAACTTCCAGTGAGAAAGTTCTGGGTTCCTTATGTGGGGCTAATTAGCCCCTTGTGGTCCTGATATCTGAGCCACTCCCCACAGCTCCAATGCAAAAAGTCAGCAGAACAACCCCACAAAGATGTGAAAAGGAAAATTCTGCTTCTAGTACTCTCCAGGTATCACACACCTGCCTGGCCCTGCTGTCAGGCATCTTTCTCATAGCAAAATTTCTGTTTCGCTTTGAGCATCCAGAATGAAGTTTCGGGTCTCAAACCAATAAAAAAGGGCAAAGTACAATGATTCAGAGCTTAAGAGAATAAACTTTGGATTTATTCTTGGCTTTGAAAGAGCATACTGAGAATAAGCTCTTGCAGGGTGTTTCCTGAGTATCCTACACCTGAGCTATCCAGCGCTTAAAAATCAGTCACTAATTTTAATAGCAGCAAGTGTTAAGGAAAGAGGGCTCAGCAGTATAGTGGTGCTCATAAATCAATTTCAAAGGGCATGTGAAGGATTCACTTGAGACTAAATAGAAATAAAAACCTTAGAGCAGTGAAATCTGCTCTGCACTGGTGTGGCGGAGATGGTTATCAGCCCATGGGTTTGTGTAGCAGCCACAGGCCTAATGCAGGCATACCCAGATGAGCATGAAAGGGCTTATTTTGAAAAATCTTGTTTTGCTCAGATAAAAGTTGATGGAATTATTTCAACAAAAGCTTTTCCAAATCTTGAGCTCATCCGATGCTTTCCTTCTGGATTTTACTTCTGGAACAATTTCTCCTGTTGTTTCTAACCTTCCCAGAATCCATAGGGGTGGGTGTTAGGAGCAGCAGTGTCATTTGGTGTGTTGTGTGTCATGCAGGCATGAAGGGAAGGAGCAGGGCAGCAGAGAGGCTGCTGTATTGCCCCACGTCACTTGTGGTGCTGGCTGGGACTGCTGATGCACACTGTACTCTTATGGGAGAGAGAGGAAAAGCTCAGCCCATCTGTCACTGTGCATTAAGGCGTTGGCCTTTAAAGTTGCTGTGGAGAACTGTTTCTAAAGCAGATAGCAAAAAACAGATGATAAATAATACTTGTTCTTAGTGGGTTTATTTTTAAAGATTATCAGTAGACTGACCCGAAAAGAAGAGCCAGTGTGCCTGTGAAACATAAAGTAACTTCCAAGTAGAAGCAAACAATGTATTCAGTGATTGAAAATGTAACTTGGTACACAGGTCATTTGTGTCTTACTGCTGTAACAACGGGATTTTTGGTATCAGTTGGGCATGGTTTGGCGGTTTGCCCTCTCTCTCTTTAGAATCAAAGAAGTGGTGTTGCAAACTACATGGAGGTGTAAGTCAGGTTCTTGGTAGTCTGATTAGATCCATGGTTCTGTGTAGCCTCTTGAGTACAGAGCCAAGCCACTGAAAAGAAGTCCTGCTTCATGTACCTTAGGAATTGTCTGAAATCACACGTGCTTTTCTGCTCCATGGACAGGATTTATGAGTACTTAGTAATAGAGTGGTGCATGACAGTGGTTGCATCCTGGTGAATGACTGTAATCTGGCACGCATTGTTCAGGCAGGATGAGCTGGGGCTGGAAAAATAGGCTTTTTGTTTCTTTGGGGACGGAGCAGGATAGGAGCAGTTCTGGCAGCCCCACTCTGGAAAGTCTGAGTGCTGCCGTCATTTTACGTCTCCGCTGAAATCCTTTCAGGACTGAGCACTGTCGAGTTGGACACGTATACAGGAGAGCCCAGCATCTTGCCAGCATGAGCCTGTGTTGATTGATCCCTGGACCTTTGGATTCCTGTGCATTAATCTCCTGGGCTGGAATACAGGTCCATATCTGCTTCTCACAGTTCCTTGCGGAGAGCTCCAGTCCCTATGCGCAGAGTGAATCCTCTGTGCTTGGACAGCAATTCAGTGATTTAACAAAATAAGGTACAAGAGAATTCCGTGCTCTAGTTAAGCTTAAATATAAAAAGCCATCTGTACCCAGAGGAAGCCAACGGAAAGCTGATGTACGTGTGCTGGCTCTGTGTGCATAGGTGTATTTGCCTTTGGGATATTACCTGTGAAATGTGCACGGGGATAATCCTGCAGCAGGTCAATCTGCATGGTCATACCTGGGCATTTCGATACCGTGGCACTGCACTGACTTCCAGAGTGAGCTTCCTAACTCACACTGATTTTAGGTGGGAGCTATGCCTTCATTCCCAGAGCAGCACAGCACACTGCTCTCCTGTCTACTCCGGTTTTCCTCATCCATTCATCCCCATGGCATCAGTGAAGAGTAAGAGCACCAGGGGATGTGCCTTTGGCTGCCCCAAAACACTGAGCGGAGAGGGAGGCAGTGTTCAGCATCAGCAGGGCAGGAGTCGTGAATGGGAGTAAAGAGCTCTGGCTGCAGCAGCTGCTCAGGGAAAGGAAAAATGCTCCCTGGGAGGCACCTTCCATGGAGTCAGTGAGAGCTGAGCCAGGCACTGCCTTAAGCCTGGGATAATGTCATGCTGAAGTTGATGATTTAGAGGAGACCTCCCAGCCAGAATGTCACCTGGTATAAACTGCATTCTCCCCGGCTTCTCTGAGGCCATGCTGTCTTAGTGGCCCTTCATGGGGACCTGAAGCCTATAAAGACTACAAATCTTCTTTGCTATTGGAGTCAATGTTTTAGGGATATTTAATACAGAGAAACCATGAGACCCTTCATTGAGATAATCAGATTTTTTAAAAATAATTTGCTGAATAATCTTAATGGAAAGGATTTATTCTTTATAGAAACTACATGCCAATATTGGCAATATATATATTTTTTTTAAATTATGACTTCTCTCAGGGGTGAGCTTAGCTGTGGATGAATTTCAAAATCTAGTCATGAATCTGTTATTCAAACGAAGTCTTTCCGCAAAAAATGCGTATGCAGAAGAGAATGTTCTCGTCTCATGTCTTTAGCATCTAACTAGCAATGTTTCTGTATTTATGTTATTTATTCAGCCAAATCTGCAATGTGCCTTGCATTTTTTCCTTCTATTTGTTGCTGGGATACTGCCTGAAAGCACTCCCTGAAGTATAAATAATGTCTAACAGAGCACACTGCAAAGTGAAATTCAGCGCAGGATTCAAACATGTTTACTAGTTTCTGTTAACCTTGGATCTCTTCTAATGGGGGAAGATTAGTGATGAAATCATTCTCTCAGATCAGAGCTTTGATTCTTATCTTGAGGTAATATCCTGGAGAGATATAAACCCAGATTGCCTGGAGACGAATTTCCTTGATGGGGAAGAGGCAAAAAGAGCAGGAATGGGGATGAGGACCAGCCACGTAGAGAGGGTGATGAAAATCCATTTCTAAGTTCCACTTCTTTAGTTTCCAGTGTTCTCCCTAACAGTTTTTGAGCTCTTCTAGTTAGCAAGGCAATCACTTTTTTTTTTTTCTTTTGCCAACCACTTCGTATGTGTATGTTGTATGAGGATTTTTTCAAGTTTTTCTTCCTTTGTTAAGCCTTGAATGCAGAGGGGTGTCAACTGACAGCGTTTGTACATCCATTTGGATAATATATTACTTTTTCAATACATCCTATAAAAATGAAGTTGCTTGCTCTGGAACAGTAACTTCATGAATTGGACACGGTTAATACTTGTCAATTGATCACCAAGCTTTTTTGTGGGGAGAGGCAGTTTCCAGATGAGGACTCCAGATACTCTGGCTTATGGAGATTTGTAAAGATCTGTGTATTCTGCTGCTTGTTTTCACCCAATTTCCATTTTGCTCAAGAGTAGCAGAACATTGAATTGTCATGCCTGAGTGATTATGGTGTAGCAGCAGTGTATCTTCTGTGTTCCTGGTCAGACTGAAAAGAAAAAGAGAAAATGGTGCAAGAGGAAAAAGAGAAAAAGGAGGGTGGGAATTTCTCTGTCTCTCTCCCATACATGTAAACATAGGTGCAATTCAGGTGGAAGAGAAAGGCGGGAGAGGCAATGACAATAATCCCAGCTTCTGAAAAAGCACATCAAAACCCATAAAAAAGAATTTTCTGCATGAAAGTGAAGAAGTGTTTTCATGACAAAATTTCACAACCAGTGAGTGTTTTAAGTGTGTACCTGTGCAGTGTGTTTGATTTGAACAGCCTTGTAAGGGTTATCCATCTATGTCAGGGAGCAAGCCAAGTGCATTTCATGGGCAACAAATAAAACCTGGGAACGTAGTTACAGCTTTTCAGGGGTGACTCCCCTGTGTTGGTGAGTTCATGGAGTATGGGAAGCAGTACAGGTTGGAATGCAAACCAACAGAAGCCATCATTTCTTCTGAAATGTTCCACAAGTGTCTCCTGTAGGTCTTCCCTGCTGGCCTTCCTGGCAGGTGTTCGACTCCTGCAGTTAGCAAGGACATGCTGTTAACAAAAGTCATGTCAACTTTCCTGTTAATCTGGGACTTGTGTAAACTGAAACCCGAAACTGGGTGGAACTGACCCAGTTTCAGTAATAAATTTATATTCTGGCCTGGTTTGTGAGAAAATTCCCAAAGGTTTTGGTCTCAGATATCACAACCTAGAGATTCACCTGGAGCCCAAAGCTGGTTTGTACCTGGGCCTCCGAGTGGAGCTGCTGGAAGGCCAGCCTGGACATAGCAAAAAGGAAGCATGTAAACAGACCCTTCTGTAATAAAAATCCCTGTCTCCTGCTTTTTAATGTGCCCCTTTTCCTTGCCTTTGGATTGCATTGGCTCTCCAAAGCCCACGTGAGTCACAGAGAATGTGTCTGGAAGGGACTGGGAGGACCCAACCACAGGGTAGTTGCCACTGACCTAAAATCCCCTTTAAATAGAAACGTTGAGATACTTTCTGCAATGGAAATGTTACTGAAGAGGAGATCTCTTGGTTTGTCTGTATTCATTTCACCTCCTTGTGAGACAGTTACCAAGTGCTGCAGGACATGGCAGGTTAGGAACTGAAGGGTTCTGTTCCCTCCAGTACCTGCAGCAGAGGTAATGAGCTTGGCAGCTCATTTGTGCTTGGTGTGTGGGCTGCTGCTGCCTGGTTCCAGCATCTTAGGTAAAAACTGGAGGGAAACCAGCTAACTCTTCAGGATTCATGTTATGCAAATTGTTAAATAGGGTAAAAACAACTATTTCCTATTACATTCTAGAACAATCCACAGCAAAACCTATCTCTCCTTGCTTCAATATATAAGGAAAGGTTCTGTTTTTACTGTGAGGATGGAGGCAAGTGTGCTAATGAGTTGTCATTTCCTAATTGTAGCGCTTCGTGGATGTGTAGGAACTTTACCCTCCTTCAGGAGAGGAGCAAAATGTTACGTGATTTCTCTGGCATTCTAGTTTAATAAATCATCCTTTTTATCTTGTAAATTTTTTTCTAGTTAGCCACCAACTAGAGAATTTACAAAAGCAAGAGTGAGTAAAGAGAAAAGACAAGGGTGATGATTAACCAGGCTCATAATTATTGTAAGCTCTGTCTTAGAAACGTTGATAATTAGGAATTTGGAAGGTAATTTTGCTAGATCTAACATTAGTTTCTTCCTTAGAAACTTTAGTTTTTTCCTTTGTGTCTGAACCCATTCACTTCAGCAGCAATTTTCAGAACCACATAAAGACAGAGCCCAGGAGAGACCCTTTTGTGGTCTGGGGTAAGCAGCTGTTTCTAAATGTCACTTGTACATTTGTAATATTACTGTAATCAACCTGTTGTTCTCCTTGAGGCTGTACAAAGCTCTGATCACGTCAGCTAGGACACTCTGCATTATGGCTAAGTGGATAATCATTTGTGTTTTATTTACTCTGAACAAGTACACAAGCCACCATCACCTGGCAGGTGCTATGGGACAGGGACAATTCAAACTCTGCCAGCAAAAGTTATTTCAGTTATGGGCAAAAAATTGAGAAAAAAATTCAGTGGGTGAAAAAAACCCCAGCACACCCCTCCCTCCTCAATATGCTAAACTTAATATATGATCTGGCCTTTCTTTTCCTCTGGTGCTGTAATCAGTAATGAATTACACCACAGACAATTTCCAGCTGTGTTGATGTGATAAGTTGCGCATGGCCCAGTGCTCCAAAGGTGTCTATGGCTTTAAAGCATTCAATCCCCTCCATAACATATTATCTAATTAGTGTTGTCAAGGGCTTAGTCAATTAAAGATAAACAGGGAAAATGAGTAGAACTGGGGTGTCACAAAGGGCTTTGTGCATGCAGAGCCTTGTGATCGATCCGGTGCATCGCCACACGGCAGCAGAAAACAGGGCTCAGGTTCACTCCTTTGCAGTCAACAGCAGACCAATGGATTAGGCTTGGTGTGACTCACACAAAACAGGGAGCTGGCAGCGTGCCTGTTTGGAAGCAGCCTTGCTACATATGGTGTAGCATTTCACAAACACAGACACGTCCCCATTTTGCTTTGCTCTTTCCACTGAATTCCCACCAACCTGTTCAGCAGAGCCTTCAAGATGTACGGCAGCGCCCAGCAAAGTGGCAGGAAGGCCCTGGCAGTTGAGCCTGGCATCAGGGCCAGCCCCAGGAGCTGAACCATCAGCAGCAAAGTCTGTCACATCTGCTGCTGGGGGGCACATTGTTCAGCCCAAATGCCAACCTGGATGGCAGCTCAAATGAGGTCAGATTTTTGCAGTGAGTGCTCCTGACCTCATGTCAGGGTCTGGTGTCTCTGTTTGTCAAACCTTGAACAAAATAAGCTCAGTTCAAACACAGGTTCTTCCCTTTTCCTTTAGCTTTCCGCCCTACTCGTTGTGTAGCCTGCACTGCTCCATACCTGCTGCAATTCCTTCCCTTTAAGGTAGCATTTAGTGCTACTGGGCAGGCCGGAGTTGGGAGGGACAGAGAAGGGACAGGGACAAAAAAGATTATCAAACGCCAAATTTTGTTCAGTATTTCCTGAAGCTTGCCAGCTTCAGTTGTCCCACAGGAGGCAAGCTGAAATGTAAATTCTTGTGTGTGATGTTAATGTTTTGTGATGGGGTGGGTAAGGCCAGTCTGTGTTTTTTATGGGCCTAAGCCAAATAATTATTTTTAGTTTTTAATATTTTCCTTTTGTAATAGTTTACTTTTTAATATTTTTGATAATGACCACGTGCATGAGTGCGTGGCCTGCCAAAGGTTTTGGGAAAGCTTTCAGCTGGGGAAAAGTTCCTGACTTATGGCCTTCATGGTGTTAAACATGCTCCAGTTTCCCCGTCAGTCCCTTGGACTTTAGTTTTACCTTCTGAGCTCACATAGCAACACCTGTTTGCTCAAGGTGGGACAGAATGAGCTGATATGCCTGCAGGTAGGGCCTGGCTGCCTGCCTGCTCTTGAGGGGAAGGGTTTGTGTTTAATTATAACGTAGGTCAGGCATGGCAGGCAAGAGCTGCTCTTGGTAGGAAGCTGCAGCAGAATATCTGTGATGGAAATAAGCCTGTACTTGTGTGCTGGGCAAAACGTGCTCCTCCAGCTTGGTGGAGTTCACCTTGGTATGTTAACAGCTCAGCTTACCCAGCTCTGCTCCTGGGAATTTGGGAGCCTTTGGTATTCTTTGATATTCTGTGTTGCCCTTCTTCCCTGGAAATCCCATGGCCAGGGCTGGTGCGTGGGTGCCTGTGTGCTGGAGGGACAGCTGGCTGCACAAAGATTATCAGGGGCGGGTTTAGCAGGAGCCTGCCACATCAGACCATTGTTGTCTGGAGAGCAGCATCCTGCCTGCTGGGGCTGCAACTGCAGGTGCTTCCTCAGGTCCCCCTGACGCCTTCCAGACACGTGTTTAGGGCATGAGCATGCAGGGCCTGGTCCCCTACGCAGCCCCGATTGGGCTGTCCCTGTCTGCAGCCACTTTCCTCCCTGATACTGTAAAACCTGGCTGGGGCAGCTGAGGAGTCCTTCGTGGCCAAGCATGGGTAGTGCTGAAAGGATTGAAGGCCAGCTTTCAGAAATGTTTTAGGCTCTGATAGAGGTGTGCTGTAGTACCAGGAGTCTTGTGTAAATACAGCTGTACTGAAATAAAGGGGTGCACTGCAATACCCCAGTAAAAGCCCTTCTGTATCAATATAAGTATCTCTGGACTAGGGCTATGGTAGTGTTTTAAGTAAAACAGTATAGTTAAAAGTCATAAATATTTTAAATGCATTTATGACCTCAGGAGCAATGTGCCAGGCATTTTCAATAGTCCATGTGTTTTCGGAAACCCCAGCTTCAGCTGAGAAGCGTCCACTTCCGTCACTTCTCCCTAAATTGGCGGTGTTCATGCTTGCATTTTGTGCGCATTTGTTCCCTGGTGTGCCGGTAAAGGCTGGTTGAATTCCCACCTTGCACCAAGCAGGACCTTGAGCTGCAGTGAGTCAGGGGAGTGGGCTGAGCTTTTCCCACAGAAATTGTCCTCACAGAAATTACTATGTGACTTAAACCTTGTGAAATGATGGTATCAAAACAAAGGCAACATTTTGAAATGTTTAATGAGGGGATGGAGTGGGAGGAGGAGAGAACATGGATTCCAGTGGAAAGGAATTTGGAAATGCAAGAGAAGAAGAAAAGAGAAAACATTTGTGTGAACATTATCAGCAGTTTTAAAAATGAACAGACAAATGTTATATACTGAGACGATGAATGTGGAATTGACCTTTTAATTTCACTTACAAATAAGGGAGGGCTGGGAGCTCTTGTCCCTGAGGGAAAACTGACATCCTGTATCTAATACCATCTGCAGGAACTGATTTCCAGGGCCGAGCCCAGCTGCTGCTGCTGTGCACGTTTGTATTTCGGCAGGGTATTGAGGTGCCAGTCAGAGCTCGTCGAGGCATCCTTATTTACGTTAGAGCCCTCCCCCTCCAGTGCACAGCCCATTAATCTTGCAGTAATACCCAGCACACTGATAACTGGGCAAGGAGCCACATGCACAGGGCATGTCAAAATCCTCAATATCGTCAAGTAACATAAACCGAAGTGACAGGAATTGGCTGTTTAAAGAACCTTTCGACAAAGCTTTCGTTTGTTCCCGGTGTGCTGGAGCGTACATCTCCCCGCGTCCCCTCCTCGGCTGGTGCTAAATACTGAATGAGCGCTTCTGTGTGCGTGCGGTGCTTCTGCAAGCCGACAGCCTCGCAGATAAGTAAAGAAAAGTGCCCTCCTTTTCAAGTGATAGTAATCTGAGACTTTTCCGTTACATGAGGCTCCTAACAAAAGGTTGTAATTCCAGCAGCTTCGCTCGGGAAGGTACCACCGTGCGCGGCGGCGGTGCCGGCAGCGCGGGGCCAGGACCCGGCGGGCAGCCGCTCTCGGGGCGCGGCGGAAGGACTCACTGGGGCGTTGCATGAGCCGGGCTGCTCTTCCCCTACTCCGCCGCCCCTTCGCCCTTGGTACAGCCTTCCTTTCCTCCACCGTGCCGTATGGTAATCGAGTGACATCAGCCCGCGCCCGGGCGGCTGCTGATTATATTACAAACCAGCAGAAAGGTCTGAGGTGTGCGCGGCTCCTGGGAGCGCCGGCCAGGGCGGCAGCGCGTGGCTCCATGCTGCCTTTACTTCGGGCTGAATCGCACGCTTGCTTTTATTTTACTTGGTTTCGCCAGAGCCAGATGAGCATTTGAACCAGATTCAAGCACTTGAGAGTTGACTGTTGTGGAACTGGGGGGGGGAAAAAAAAAAAAGCCAAACCAGAAATTACCCTCCTGGTGCTTTAAGTTTGAATCCATTACAGAGAGCTTACCGCCAAGCCACACGGCTGGATTTTGAACCGAAGCTGTTATTTACTTAGGGCTCAGGGGGGAGCGTTTTCGCTAGGGACTGACGCCAAACTACTGAGGAAGCTGGGATTTACCTGGATGTGTGGTAAAGAAACTTGTGGTTCCTTTATGCTGCAGTTCATCGTATCCCTGCGTTACTTGTAAATGGAATTACAAAAATCAACCAGTATGCCCGGGCCGTTGTCCCCAGGATATGCAGCTCAGGTGCCGTATAACTATAACCAGTTAGAAGGACGATTCAAGCAGTTACAAGGTAAGTCTATGCGGGTTTTTTGGAGGTGTTGCCACACTCTGATCCTTGTAAACATGTTAGTCCAGGCTTGTTCTCATTGCACCAAGGTGTTAGTGAGAGAGAACAAAAGTGGTGCTGTGGGAAGAGGGATACTGTGCGGCTCTTCACACTCCGAAGGTGTCCCGAGCCTTACACAGGGTTAAGGTGTGTGTCCAGCCTCTGAGCCCCTCAGCCTTGCAGATGAGGACTAAGCCAGACCGTGTCGCTTAGAACAATAAGGGGGAGAGTGAGGAAGCAGTCTTCCATTTATTTTATCCTTAAATAAAATACAAGTAAAACTGGCCATCAATCACAAATCCTAGCTGTGTCTGGGTGCAGTTTGCAGTGCAAGGGCCCTTTCCAACCCCTGCACACCTCCTGCAAAGGCGGGTGGCTTCACCTCTTCAAATGAGGAACAGTTGCATAATTCCCTAACGAATTCGTTTGCTCACGCCATAGATCTCTGAGAAAGTACTCGTGTACTTCAACGTTCCCAGTTTTCTTTGCTTTTAGACATGTAGAATGTTCTTTAATATTTTCCCATTAAACTCCCTGTCTGTGTGAGAAGCAGAGGTTTCTTTTGGGGGTGCCATATGCTCTCTGCAGGGAGGGTAGGCCTCGGTCCGGGCCGCAAACCCCCAGTGCAGGGGGAAGGATGGTGCCCAGCAGCTCCCTGCCTCAGGCAGGGCAAAACAAGCTCTGCTGTTTCTCTGTGGAAGACACGTCTCAGCAATGAATGAACTCTAGGATTGCAGTTGCAAAATAAAAAAGAATTCTTCGCTGAAACCAAACCTCCTCCTCCTTTAGATCCATGTGACTCCGGAGATAGTCCCAGAGCAGCCTGAGTACAGCGAAGTGCTGCCCTTCTGTGCACGTTTCTTAATTTACTCTGGTCTGTGCTGCAAGTGTGGTCTGTGGCTCATGTCAGAGAGGGGGGAAGAGCCTGGTTAGTGCTAAGAATGTTCCCATTTGTTGGCTTAAGGAGGGACGGGAAAAAAATTTTTTCATTCATAGCACTTTGTTTATCTTGTAAACTGGCGCACAGCAATGGCTGCATACTGCACGTAGTGAGACAAAATGACAGCATCCTAAACACTGGGAACATGGAAATTCCTGGGGCAAGGCATGGAAAATCCAGGCTCCAAACTTGCACATGAGGGAATACGTTACAGGCTTTATCTTGGACATCTGTCAGATCTTAGGCTGTGGTACTTGTGTTGGAAAGAACTAAGTTTGTGGCATGAAGAAAAACCTGGCTCATGCCTCTTTCTTTGCTGGTTTAGTTAGCAGTATAAAGAAGGCAGATTTTATCATTTTCAGGGTCACTGCTTCAGGAATCCATTATCTGTGTGTTTACATCACACTGAAAGAGGAAAGCAGACCGCATTGTTGAAAACACAGAAAGTGAGTTTTCCCTTCAGTGGAATGCACTCAGTTGACTTAAAAAAAAGGTTAAAAAAAGCTGCAGTGCTCTCCCTAAAGTACTGCAATTTCCTCCAGCAAAAGAGATAAAATGCAGTAAATTCTGTGCAGTTTTGCAGCAGACCGCCCTATGGCTGTTTACTCACATCACAGGCTTGAAATGAGTGCTGCCAGTGATCTTGTTCAGGGTGGAGCTTAGGTGCAGGCAATGTTGTAAATTATGCACCAGATACTCCATGAAATGCTAAGTAACCATACAAAATATCGTGTGTGCTGGAAAGGGAGTGGCTTAACTCTGCTGACACAGAAGACGTCTTTCCTTGGATTAGTGGCTCTTTGCGTGAAGAATGTCTACAAAGCCATTGTTTGTAAGATCTTGAGGCGATTCTTGCTGGAAGGCTCTGGTGGGAACAGGGAGTGTTCTGTGGCACTGGGCAAGGCTCAAGCCCAGCAAAGATGAACTAAAAATTATGGATTTATCACCAGTTTTACCTCTTTCACTATGGAGGTGTACAAACAAGTTAGAGCAGATGCATTTCAAATAATCAAATACTCATTGATAACTGTTTCACCCCTCTTACATCTGGTAGGAGGGCTCTCTAGAGCAGCACCAGTGTTGGCACTATACATATTACTCTAACTTCTGCTCACGTCCTTCACACACTGAATTTACCCGTCTTTTCTTCACAGTTCCTACCGTTATCATGTGAATCCCCAGCTTTGCACTAGATTATAGCAAGGTACTGTTTAGATCTAGTGAATGTTGAGTTTTCCTCAAAGAAAGCACTTGGGAGTGTACTGTTTTGTCTAAAATAACACAGAGCAAGTGCTCGGGCCCTGTACAAAGAGAAGTCTGAATCAGCAATGAGTAGGAGACAACTCTCTCTGATCTCCTCTTTCCTAAGATAGACAGTACATGAAGTTTGGCACTGCCAGCTTCACATGAGGAGAGGACCCAGCCTAATTCTGCCCCAAAACACCATGGACAAAGCAAGTTCACATCATACATGATTCCCTAGGCACTCCTACATTCCACCTCTTTTAAATGCCTTGAAGTGATGATCGTAAGGAAACTCTCATTCAACTTGATGATGGTTGTGGGGTGATTAAAGCAGATTTTCCAGCCCAGTCCCACTGGGGCATGAAGCCAGTGCAGGTTGTGGGATTGCACTGAAGGAACCAGACCGGCTCCTTCTGCACCTGGAAGGGTCACCTGGCAGGGGATCCCAGCTCCCATTTACCTTGATGGGTCAAAGAGAAGCAGGATATGGCAGAAGCCATTGCTAGGAGTGAATCAAGACTGTGTCAAAAGAAGCCCTGAAGCCCTGTGTCTGATAATCCAGGAGTTTAGCATACCCAGTCCTTGTGCTTTGGAGAATGTCAGCACAGGTGTGGGGAGAAAAATGCTTTAGCAAGTTGTGTTTCCTTTATTAAGTTTCAGTAAGTTCCTATTATGGTTAGTTCACCCGGTCCTGGAATGATAAGTGAGCGATGTTATCAGTGGTTACTATCATCTTAAGCCTAGGTGTGGAGTTGTGGTTCTCATGGCCACTTGTGCAGTAGAAAGGGATCGGGTTGCATGGCTGCAGTTGCTCGCTGCAAGGAAAGACAGAACCCCCAAAACTTGTTTGTGGGAAACACGTTGCCGTGGAGCTTGTGCAGGTTCTGTCAGTGGAGAAAGTTTGACGTGCTGCAATGAGGAATTAATTGCAAATCAAACCAGATATGTTGCTGTTGTTATAAAACGAAGGCTGTCACCCGTGCTATGTTAATGTGGCAGGATCCTGTGGATTGGCTGGGCACGGGTGTAGGAGCTGGCAAGAAGAGGTTAATGCAAGTCAAGAATTTGGAAGGAGATCCCTGCAGCTGTATCACCTTCCAGCGAGAAGGGTGCACAGGGCAGCCGCTATCATCACTGCTCCAGGGGCTCTTTCCCACCTGGTTAGCAGGACAGTGGTATTTATTAACATCCTTGGCATTCGGTAGCTTGGTGACTCTATCAGCTCCTGCCCTGTCATTGGAAAGCTGGGTCTCAGCTCCGGGGCTGTGCCCGAGGTGTGAGATTTCCAGTGGTAATTACAAATGCGGAATCTTGGGGGATGGGGGTGAGCTAGATCGGCACTCCTGATAAATCACAGAGGAAAGCCAGCTTTTAAAGGAGCTCTGCCGTGTGTCCTGCTGTGTGGCACATTTCAGATTTGGGCATTTTTGTAATGCTGCCCTTCAGGCTGGGCACTGGCATTTTAGTGGGAGCCTGGTGTGTTTTGGTGCCCAGGCTGCCTGGGAGGAAGTGCCTTTGTTTTGAGCTGTGTTAGAAATAGTATGTTTGAAAAACTGGACGCTGGAATAAGCTGTAGGAAAGGTGAGCTGCCTTTCCCATCACAGGTGTTTAAGATCAGTTCTAAACTCTGTTTCATGGGGATACAAGGCTGACTGTGGCTGCACAGCAGTACTTGCACCAGGAAAGGCAATGCAACTGTATTTCAGGTGTTTGGGCAAAGCCCCTCTCTCTGATAGCAGAGCCTTTCAGCAGGGGAGCTCCTTGGCTTGGAATCCTTTGATCTGCAATGACCCAAGGAGGTTTGGCATAAAAAGAGACACACGCTTACTTCTATTTTTAAGTGGTCACTGGTAATCAGCTTGGTAATATATGAGTATATGTATTGATTGGGTCCCATCCAGGCTGCAGGACAGCAGGAGAATTTTCCTGGTTTTCTGTTCACAAGCAGGGCTTTCCCACAGCTTTTCCTGCAAGAAAACCTTCCCCCCAAATCCCTGTCTATGCTCAAGGTTAAACAGGGAGCTTCTGCTGCCAACAGAGCAGTTTGCAGGAGTTGCACTGCTGTCCTGCACTAGGGCAGAGATGCCCTCTGTGACACCAGGATCCTTGGAGTTCCTCCCGTGGGTGCCCCTTGAGCAGCCAGTTTCGGCAGCCGCCTTCCTGGTTGGGAGATTTACCTTGCGAAGGCTTTGAGTCTCCTGGGAGCAGTGACCTGCATAGCTCCAGGCGCTGATTACTGACCTGGGACAGCCTACTTTGTCTACCAAATGGGTCACTGGCATTTCTTGTCATGGTAATTTCTGTTAAAGCTGAAATGCAGGGAGGCTGAATTTCATTCTGGATGAAATGTGTCCGGGTTACACCGATTTTTGGCTTTTTCCCCTCCATGTTCTCAGATCCACCAAAGGTGCAAATTCCTGTCCCTGTGGCAAATTTTGCTTGATTTTCTGGTGTCTGCAATATTCCAAAGCCTGCATGTATCACAGCATACTTCAGTCTTCTGGTTTGGGTGAACACCTGAGCACAAGCTGCGCGGTTGGAAGCCCTGTCAGATTTGCAAAGAGTTTTAAAGGGGTCTCACACTGACTTGAATGTGCATTTTTCTGATCGCTGGGCCCTTATTCTTTCCAGTGCAAAGATTCCTGCAAGCATATCCAAATCCTGACTCAATTTTTGGGCAAAAATTTGCTTTTTCTGGTCATGGGTTTTGGTACTTGTGGAGTAGAGAAGGCAAGTTAAAGGATCTCAGGGTAGGGTATTTCTGCTCATGTGATCAGTTTTGATACAGGTTGAAAAGCAAACATTTAAATTGGATTTGGCTCCTCACTGAAGTAACTGTGAACATTTACAACTCCGAGCTGTTGGCTCAGGTCTTTTGTAGTCCGTTCTCTTCAGTTTTCATTTAGAGTATGTTTGTAACATTTGGTTTTTTTAACTGTGTGTGTAGGGAACTTAATTTAAAAACAAACAGAAATCTTTAGGTGCTCTAGCCTAATTTTTTTTTTTAAAAGGGCAATTCTGGAGCACTTTTTGTGGCTCTGAAATGAAGTAAACAAAGCTTGTAAGCAGATATTTTCACATGGGACAGTGGGGTATTTTGAATACCCTGCGGGAGATATGTAGCCAGATAAAACAGTAAAATTATTTGTGTGGTGCTCAGCTGGTGTAAATCTCCACAGCTTATGGATCTGGGAATGCAGCATATGAATCAGCCCCTGGGTGTTTCTGCATTCCATGTCTCCAAGAAGCACCGTGTCACAGACCATCCCAGTGTTTCGTGGGCGTGTTATAATCACCTGGGAGTACAGGCTCCTATTCCAAATATTTTTCCTATCCAAGACCCCTATTCAAATGGATCGTGGGTTTTGCCATTAACTGGTGTGGAAAGTAGGGCTATAAAACAAGCCTATGGACAGAGATGAAAGTGGTGATAAAACAGCAGAACAATGGTTGTCTTCCATTCCTGAGCTCTTTCCCAATTTGAGTTTATGATTTCCTCTTTTTCCTTAGTTTCTTTCATCTCTCTGTTTTCTGTTGGGTGCATGCTTTGACTATTAAAGTGGGTGAGCTGCTACCTTAGCTTAGTAGAAATGGTGAAGAAAATCAAATTACAACATGATTCACAAAATCCCTGTTCCCCTTGTCCCTGTACTAAACTCCTCTCCTGTGAGATCCCAGCACAGGGTGTGGGCTTTGGTAACTGCACCCCTTCTGCTCAGAGCCTGAATTTCATGAGTATTTGATTACTAACAGCTCTGAAGGTCTTTTTGTTCCTGTTTAAGTTGAATTGAGAAGTATTAAGTATCAGCTATTAAGTAGCAGGGTGTGACAATGACATTTTTTCCCTCATGTGAAAATGAATTATCTTCATTGAATAAATGGTTTTGGGAAAACTCTTACACCAAATATTGGGAATTAGTCTCTGTTGACTTTCAAAGCTGTGGTGAAGGAGATAGAATATCGTAAAAAAGGTGGTTGAGAATCTGCTTTGCTCTTCCCACAAGAAATCAAATCTGAAATTCCATTTGGAAGTTTATATCTGGGCCTGGCAGGTAATGGCCTTTATTCCAGTGTGATTGTCCAAGTGAAGTGACAGTTCATCAAAGATTAAAGTTGTTTAATAAGTATTAGTAAACAACTCCCCTCCCAACTCAAAATGAGTCCTTTCAAAGTAAAAGGTCATTTGTGGAGAGAGTAAGAAACTCATGGATTACTCTGCATTCCACCAGCTCTGAAATTCAGTGCAACGGGAATGAGGTGGTGGCCTGGCTTGCAGAAGCAGAGGGGAACCTGATGAGCACAGGGGTGCTGTGGGGAGCAGGGCCTCACTCCCAGCTGTGCCTCGAACACTTCGTGTCCCTGTTGGCACCCAGAGTCACTGTGGCCCTCCTGTCCGCACGGAGAGCCTCATGCAATTAAGGAGAGCACGTGAGCCCAAAATTGCTCACTGCTCCTGAAAATGCATCGAGCTGAGTCCTCACATTTCTGCCGCAGGAGAAAGGGCCAGAGGGATGGGAAAGGCCCAGAGGGATGGGGAGCACTCATGCTTGTGACTTGTGATGCGGAGCCCGAGGTCGCGGTGGCCAGGAGAGCCCACGCTCACACAAAAGCCCTTGTGCACTTGCTGCTGGAGCAAGGGTATCCCAGGCTGAGAGCCTCCTTTGTTGGGAGAGCACTACTGTAGCCAAACTAATATTAACCAGGCTCGTAGCCCTGCTCAATGCCCCACTGTTCCTGAGAAAGGAGCTTACAGAGAAAGGCCCTTCAGTGTGCAGGGAGCAGCACAGCCTGGCAGACACGCAGGCAGCCACTGGGCCATGGTCTGGGGGCCACGCTCCTGCCTTTTCAAAGAGCTTGTGAAAGAGCTGGCATTACCAAGTGGCCTTTTCATGGGATAACTGGAAGTTCTGATAATTCTGTGTTCAGTCAAGTTTGGTTTGTTCATAAACATATAAGCTGGAATTGGAAAGTGCAAGCCCAGTTTCACATACTGACAAAGTGACACTGGACAGGGTCAGTTTGCTCTTTGGTGGGAATCAGTAGCATGCAGAGTCCTGCACTGATTTTAGCTAAACTGTATTGAGGAGGAGGTCATAAATATGATTTTATGTATTATTTATATTAGCAAAAATGAGCAGTGTCATACCAAATGGCATTGTACAGAAGGGATATTTGGTATCCTTTGCAGAGACTTCAAACATCTCTGCCCACAGTATTGCCAAAATGGCCAGGCATGTGCTTCTGAGGATTGGTTTGGTTTTGAGATTAGTGGTTTTAAGTTCTCTTGCCTGTTTTAGTTCTGTTGGGACTGAGTTTTCAGGCAGAGTAGCTGGAGAATTGTTCACCAAAGGGTCAGTGGAAAAAGTGTGGTGGCAAGGTACAACCATGATCTGTGTGACCACAGAACTCTAATCACAAGGAAAGGGTGACCTTATGCCTTCAAAGATTAAACAAAACAACATGTGGTTACAAAGAGATTTAAGAGTTTATCTGAAAAGAATAAACGCTGGCTGCCCAGATTTTTCTTGGAATGAAACCCCTATGGTTTAATAAAGATACCTAAATTTCATTTAATGGCTTAACTACCTCTGCAGAAAATCAGCCAATATGCAGCACCCACTTCTCAGATAGTCTAAACCAATGTAGTCCCGTTAACACAAACAACGCAGTGCTGAGGGGTTTTGTCTCTCAAATCCGGTCCTGTACCTACATTTTTCTCAAATAAGTTTCCCCTTGGTTTCAGCTTCTCTGTGCTAAAACCATATATTGGGTTCTGCCTTCTTTCAAAAAACCTCTGAAGTCCAATTCTTAATGCTCATTTTGTCCAGGAAGTGTTTCCAGTTTTTGAAAATATGATCTGATTATGATTTGGTTCCAGGAAAAAAGAGAATTGAAAACCTGACCATCCCATCTGCAGTCAACTAACTACGGTTTGCTTTGGGTAATAATTAATTCTACATCTAGTTTAGTATCTTTCCACGGTTATTTGGAGGGAGGCTAGACTTTGATAGTGCAACGGCTGCTTTTTTCAGGGTGTGTTCCTCTGTCAGCTCAGATTGCCTGGCAATATAATGGGAGAGACTGCTGTGAAATCACGGATGTGACTGTACTGTGATTGCAGGCTGACATGAGTAAGAGCCATTACGGAATGGCACTTAAGGCAGGCTCTGAATAAATAGGGGAGGTGTCTGGAAACATCAAATATTGGTGGTGTTCTGAACTTCTGACCTTTCTGTTATCCTCGTCACGGGAAGTTCAATAATTTGGGTTATCTTTACTTTTGAGCGCTGAGTGTCTCGTGTTCTCCCTCCCTGTGCCTTTGTTCACCCTGTGGGGTGTGAGTTGAGTTTCATCCTCACAGCCTCCCCTGGGATCAGGAACAGTGTGTCACTTCTAGCTCAAGGAAGTCTCTTCAGAAAACTGGCAGTGCCCACAGTCTTTCCTGACTGTTCCCTGGGTGATGTCCTGGCCACTGTCACTTGTGCATGTGCACTGATAATCTGTCAGCTTTTAATAGCAGGTTAAGTGCTGGTTGCACCTGGACCTGGTTGCTCTTAGCTGTGGCCTAAGTCCTTGCGGAAGGAGCTCACAGGGCGAGGCATGGAAGTTATGGAACACTTTTTCCATAAATCCCCTGCTGCTGATATATTACTAAATGCTTGTCTCTCTGCCTCTCCTCCAAATTAAATATGTCTGATAGGGTATATAATAAAATTCCCATGATACAAACCTTATTTGTTAAGAGCCTTTGTTCTTAATGGTTGACTTGCACTGGTGTTTGCCAGCACACTGATGCTAATGATGCTCTGTGCCACTTGAAAGATGCTCCTGTGTCCTCAGCGCCTGGCGCCAGCCGTGTTCCAGCTAATTCCTCACTGCACATACTTTTTTCCTAAATAAAAGCAGTCACAAGTTGTCCTGGAGAGGAGACAACACTTAAGGACACCTAATATGTATAACCTTTTACCATGCAGCATGTCCTGGCAGTGCCATCCCCCACAGGGATGGATTGGAGCTCTGCCCTGGCACCAGCAGATCTGCTCCCCAGGCTGGATATGGCAGGGCTGGGACAAGCATGGAATAAAACAGCAGCTCCAAGGGGACTTCCCCCTCTTTTTCCCAAATGACTGAAATGGATGGGCAGGGTGGTGTGATCTCTGCAGTGCCCATTTCAGGGTGCTGGGTGTGGGGCTGTCCTTTCCCTCTCCTCCAGCCTTGTGAGCGTGGCCCATCCCAGCTAGTTCCTGGCAGGTTTCAGGTGTGCCTGTGTGAGCCACCTGATGCCAGAACACCTTTTGTTTTCTGTGCTGCACAACTCAGCTTTCCCTTCTGGTTTCACTCCTGTTGCCAAGTTTAGAAATTTCCCTGGCATCAGCTGCAGGTCACCGTGGCCTTCACATTCAGAAGTGTATTCATGGGGCTTTTCCTTTTGCATAAACTTCTGGTGTATCTGAGTTAGGCTGAAATGTGTGTAAGTTTGGAGACCTGAAAATCAGTGAGTTGTGACTGAGGCTTCAGGAGCATACAAATGAGAGTAAGATGCCACAGTGCGTTCTCGTGCCTGTGTACCCCTGTATCCGTGTGATTTGGAGGTGTGTAAGATGGCTGCAAGCACAAATAGTCTGTGCAAATGTGCAGTAGTTCTGTGCTTAACCAATACCTGAACTATGTTCTAATGACATTGCTGTTGCACTAACAGACAACTGGGAGCATGAATTAGACACTGAACTTTCAGAAGTTGTTTTCCTTTATTAATTGTCATTGCCTCATAATCTGTTTGGGGCTTTATTCTGTTTTTTGGGGTTTTTAGAGGAAACACCACGTCACCAATTCACATTTTGAGGGGGAAAAGCCCAGAATATGGAGCCCATGAGCAACATGGCTAAGGAGGCATCAGTGAAATGACTGTTTTCAGGAGTCTTTGGGTGCTTTTATAATTTTCTCATTGTGCTAAAAATGAAAGAAAGTAAGTGAAGGTAAGTTCCTGGGAGCTCTCCTGGATCCCTTCCACAGGAGCCACACCTTTGTCCCCATGTAGGGCCTTTCAATTGTTGCAGTCAAGGCCTTGCACAATCAGTACAACTCACAAGTCCACTTTTGAGACTAGAAAAACAAGAAACAAGTGATGTTTCTGGATGAAGATACACATTTAAGGTATTCAAAGTATAATTTTACCCTAATTTCTTCAAATTTGCATCACCTTTAAATCTCAGAGAGACCTTAGAGGGTTTCAAACAAAGGGGTTTTTTCTGGTACTTCTTTGAAAGTTCTTACTTGGGCAGGAAATACTGTGCTGGAAAGGGATCTCTTTTCCCCACTCTTGCATAATTCCAAAAGCTAAAATGATTTTGCTTAAACATGCCACATTGTCCCACAAAAGCAGATCAGTAAATGACCTTTGGATTGGAATCAAACAGGCAAGTACAATAATTTTGAGGTGAGAAACTAGAATGCATGTGCAACTTGTTTGTGCCTCAGAATTCCCAATAAAGCATATGCGGCATGAAAAGAAAGATTTCCTATTATTAGTTGTTATTTTTTTAATTGCCACATGGATTTCTTAAAGAACTCCTTTACTATACAGAGTGACTGGTTGGAATGTGTGTTCAAGTCGAGATCGTGGTTCAGTTTTCTGGAGCTTTTCTTAAGCTAGCAAACTGGTGAAGGTGTCAGTTCTGCCAATCTCAAAAGACACCAACTCCAGGACCTTCTTGGGAGCTCTGCATGATGAGTTTGCAGATTAGAGCCAGAGAAGATTAGGGATTTTTCCTCTAATGCTTCTTATTAGCAGTTTGTCTCAAATCTCATTAAAATTAATGCATTTTTTAAACTCCCTTTTTAGAAATAATGGCATTTTATAAATATCAAGATTCCTTCAGTTATACAAGTGATTTTTATTGTAACCTACAGTATTTTTGTTGCTGTTACTCATTCAGTTTTCACCTTTGGGATTTAGTTTGCTGAGCTATGGTCTGGCTTACCTGTGGTGCTGCTGCTTTTGTTCAGCATCCTGTCAGCACAGTGTAGTGCATCTGACTCTACATTACGGCACGCGATTAACAATAGCAAATTATTGTGTGGCCATGGAAACTGCAGGAACTAAACACATTGTTCAGCAAGGCTATGAATTCAGCTCTTATTAATCCCTGATCAACACAGTGGTTGTTTAAATACATGTTCTTCCATTTAAAATATTTCTGTGATAATGAAAATTATAATTTAGCAGCAATTAATTATAATGATAACATCTCTTAGCACAGAGATTTAATATTTTGAAAGGATTAAATGCAGTCGTCGTAGATTTCTTTATTTTCTATTCATGCTTCTCTGTCATTAAAGTGAAATTAGATTTAAACATGAAACCAACAAAGGTTTGGTATTTCTTTCATCTATTCTTCATTCTGTTTGCAGTGAGTTTTTACAGAAGCATGGTCAAAACATACCACAGCTTTGGCTTTGCTTTCCATATAATGTCTCAACTTGTGCCTCAGATGAAAGAAGAGATCCCACAGCTCTCTGAAATCCCTCGGTGGGATTCCATAAGAATACTGGCAGTGCAGTCTTCTGGCCTATTCTTGTTTAAGCTTGCTGGAATTCATAGAATCACAGAATACTTCGGGTTGGGAGAGGAGTTTATTTGGTCCAGCACACCTGCTCAGAGCAGGGGTAACTCCCACAGTAGATCAGGTTGCTTAGGGATTTGTCCTCCTGAGATCTGAATCTCCCTAACGATGAAGTTCCCACAGCCTGTGGGGGAGGTATTGTCTCAACACCCTCACCCAGCCTGTGGGGGAGGTATTGTCTCAACACCCTCACCGTGACAGCTTTCCTCTGGATATCCTATCAGGATTGCCCTTGCTTGGCTCCCTCCAGCCTTGCATCCTGGCAGGTCTCCTCCCTCCAGGGTGGTGTGTGCCACTGGAAGTGGTTGCCCACAGAGCCAGGGTTTGCTCTGGAAAAGTTGGGATTCGCCATGCGTTTTGCTGTCTTCACAGGGAATGCTGACTCCTGATGCCCATCTCTCTGTGACTCATCTCTGGTTAATGTCAGTTACAATTCTGTATTTACAAATCCCTGGCTAAGGAGGGTCCCAGGCTGGGCACACAGGACCAGTAGGAATTGCACTGTGGGAATAGCAGTGCCAGTAGTCTTATGTGAGAGCAGCTGCATTCCCTGCAGTTCTGAGAAAAGGGAGGAACGCTGCAAGGAAAAGAGAACAACAGAAATAATAAAACCCCTCAGCTCCTTCCTCCTACCCTTGTTTTCCTTCCCATAGACCAGCGGGAATCCACTGTAAAAATTCTCATTCTGCTGGGTTTGCTGAACATGGGAAGAAGTAAGATGAATCGGATGTAGGGAGGTACCTGGCATGTTCCCTGCCTGTGCCAAGCCTTGCTCTCATCCTCATTCAACACTGCCAGTCAAAGAGTGGTTTGAACAAGTATAGAAAAATGTTTTTGTCCCCCTCAAAAATCCCCTGGCACTTCCCTGCATTATGCATATCATGTGTTTTAAAGGAAACTGCCAAGACCCCCCAAGATTGTGTGTACTTGAAACAGTGCAGTGACCTCAGGTTTTCATTGTTCTTCTGTGGAAATTTCACAGTCAGTGTCCTGGGACAGGCAGATGCTTTTTCCGTGCTCCTTTTGATGAAGTGATTTGTTTCTTACGTAAGCGGGAAAAGTGGCAACAAGCACTGACATCAAATAGCCACGAGGGGTTTGTGTCCTTTCGTGTAAAATGCCAACAGCACGGAGACATTTTCCACGCTGCTTTTTAAAGGAGGCCCATTTGAACACTGCACATCATGAGGCCAGAAAGTTACTCCTTTATTCATCCGTTCTTTTTGCTATTTTGCTGTAAATATGGTTTTGTAACATCTTTCTTCAGAAAGGAGGAAGACAGGCCCAGAGGAGGCCACCAAGATGGTTAGAGAGATGGAGCACCTCTCCTTTGGGAAAGTCTGAGAAAATTGGGTTTGTTCAGCCTGGGGAAGAGAAGCTTCAGGGTGACCTGACTGTGGCATGGCAATGCCTGAAGAAGGTACAGGAAAGGTGGAGAGAGACTGTTTACAAGGGTCTGGAGTGACAGGGCATGGGGGAGAATGGCTTCACACTGGCAGAGAGAAGGGTTAGATGGGACATTGGGAGGAAATTCTTCCCTATGAGGGGGGTGAGGCCCTGGCACAGATTGCCCAGAGCAGCTGTGGATGCCCCATCCCTGGAAATGTTTAAGGCTGGGCTGGATGGAGCTCTGAGCAACCTGGCCTACTAGAAGGTGTCCTGGCCCATTGCAGAGAGGTGGAACTGGATTATATTTAAGGTCCTGTCCAACCCAAACCAGTCTGTGATTCTGTGATACAGTTTGGGGTCCAGGCCTTGACCTTTGTGATCATTTTGTTCAGCGGTTGTGTGCAACCCAGGGCAGGTGCTGGTGGTTGAGGCTGAAGGTGGCTGTTGGTGTTTCCAAGAGCAGCACCCAGAAGTGTTAAACCATTTGAATCACCCACTAGAAAGGTTGTGTTTCTATAGCTGCTTTGCATTTCTTACAGAAGAACAAGCAGTTGGTGGGGTTCCTGGAGAGCCAGAAGAGCAGCTGACTGGTTGCTGTTGCTGTAATGGGCCCTGTGATGGGTGTTCTCCACACAGGGAGCTGGACATGTTGTGGGAGATGGTTACACAGGTTTGTATTCCAGTCCCCCGAAGTTAAACAAGCAGTTCACACATCCACCACCAATGTAGGGAGAGCTGAGCACCTGCTCCTCTAAATCTGCTTAAATGTGTCATCTTCATCTTCTGAATGGAAACAAAAATTAAAAATCACAAGCTGAGCTCTTCCAGCAGTTTAATCTGTTAAACCCAGATGACTTTTACATTTATTTGCTGTGGGAGGCTTTACAATGACTTTTTGCAGATGAACATAATCATTCTTGTACTTGAATCTGCTTCTGGCTTGTGGAAGGTTTATTTTTGTGTTGCTGACACCAAAATGCCATAAACTCTGTGTAAAAACAAAGGAAATGAAAGGACCTGCCCTTCCACACCCCATAATGCTTGGCTGGCTTCTGGACATTGTTCTGTTCATCATGTCATTGTGTGAGGGAGGTTTAGTGCCATCAAAGACAGAAGGCTGCAGAATTGTTTGTTCCACATGCTGCATTATGTAGCTTTCCCTTTTTTATTTTCCAGAGCATTTTCAGCAGTGAAAGTGGTCATATGCTGTAATGTTTATTAGGGAAGGGTAGATATTTAATAGGATTTAGTAGCTGGCTGGTGCTTCCTAGTAAAAGCAGAAGGATTGCTGAACACACCCCTGATTTCTCCACAATTGTCTCCATGTAGCAGAGTTGGGAAAGCAGCAAGGATTTTGCTCCTAATGAAATCACCAGCTAAACACAGCACAAACAAAATCCCCTCGTTGCTTTGTCATCTTTAACATTTGCATTCAAGTTCTTGCTTAAGTCATGCTGGAGCATGTAAAAGCTTTGGTGTGATCTCACCAGTTTGGATGGGAAGTCGCTCCACAGGTTACTTTGTGCCATAAAATAACCATTAACAAATGCATCCTATTTGCATCAGAATGATCAGCTGCTCCACTCCCATTCCTCCACGGTAAACTGTCGGCAAGATTAAAGTGAAGGAGATACCTTTTTCTAAGCACTGGACCCACGTGTATCATGTTCTCTGTATGTCGTGTAAATCTGACTCCCTTCAGGTTTGGTTCTAGTTTATTCCTTGTCCCTGCATGTGTGCACTATGGACTTGTGTTTTCTACATTAAGCTCTGTTTTTTCCATTTTTATCAATCCCAATTTTCCGTCCTAACCTGTCATCTGCAGCTGGAGAAAAGCAGCATCCACTGCTCGGTTTATTGCTATAGGACACGTGAATGTTAAGAGAAACTTGAGTGTTAAGAGAAAATTTCCTTTTCTCTACTGATAGCTAATAGTGATCTTTCCTCCTTCCTTCATTTTCTTCCCTATAGATCAATTCCAATATATTTCCGTTTAGACTCTCAGTGCCTGGCTGTGCACGCTTATGCATTGTTCTCTGGGCTTCCTGATGCCATAAGGACTAATACAGCATGTGTGGGACCATGTGGAAAGGCCATCATTTTGGGGGTGTTTACCCAAGCAGATGTTTCTCTCCTCAGCTGATCCTCAGTGGATACACTGGGGTGCATTTTCCTCTCTGGGCCATATTTAGTGGTGCATCAGTTGAGTGCTTTGCATAGCTACGCATCCCACAAGCCACAGTCCCACAGGGGTCTCCCCCCAGGGTGGTGTTCCGCTGGGCTGAGGCACACACAAACCCAGTCTCAGCCTCCTTCCCCAGCCTGGGGCACAGCCCAGGGCTGCTGGCAGTCCCCAGCCTTCTCTGAGCGCACAGCCCTCGGTTTGGACAGGGAATTTAAGGAGCAGGAGCCACCAGCGCTGTTTTGTTTGTCAAGATGCTGCTGGAGTGGTGGCCAAAGGAGCTGTGTCAGACCCACTGAGGACTCTGTGTGCCTCAGGGCCAGGTTGCTCCGTTCAAGCCTGCCTGGAACACCAGAGGTTGGACCCATGTTAGAGTTATTTCACGTTCACTATCGCTCTTTTCTTACTCCAACAAACAGTGAAGGTTATCACAGCACATCCGTTCATGTTGTTTCCTGATAAAATCTTGTTTGATCACCACATTCTGGTCCCAGTAGCTGATCTGCCCTTCTCTCAGCCTTCTTTATCAACCTCTAAGCACAGCTGGAATTTGTGAAGCTGTGGATATTACTGGTTATTTCACTCCATATCCTTGCATCTGTGAGAAAGCATAGGGTGGTATCCTGCACCCTGAAAACCAACAGCAATGGGAACGTTGTCCTGTGAGAGGAAGCTCTGTTTTCTCTGTGCTCTGTTAAATGAGGATATGATCTGGGAAATTCTGGGAAGCTGTTGATAGTGGATATCAGCAGAAGTGGTGTGCCTAGAGCAGCGCTCAGCTGATCTCTGAGTCAGTGGGTGCAGCAGTGCTTCATGTGGGACACACACTGGATGCTATAGTGAAAAAAGTAATGATTTTAAGCTGGAAAAATTTCTTCCAGCACGGAAATATAAGAAGTAAACCTGCAGAAGACAGAGCTTTTGGAGTCAGGGATTAAAAGCTATCTGTAATTTGTCTTGCTTGAGGTATTGCAGGGATCCATGAACAGTGACAGTGCCTAGAGCAGCTGCCCTCGGGCTGGACTCGGCAGGGAGGCTGTCCCTGCCACTGATGGCTGGGCTGTCCTGAGGGGCTGAGAGCCCAGCAGCAGTCCCAGACTGCTCCTTTCAGCTCTCCTTTTTGTGCTCCAGTTTCCCTGTTTGGGCTCTTTTGGGAGCACCCCCTTTGCTGTGTGGAGGCCTTTGCCCCTGTCCAGGGGCTGGTGGGAGCTGTCACACACCCAAAGTCACTTTAGCTGTGCAGGGCTGGCAGCAGCGTGGCCCAAGCAGATTTATCATTCTGTTTGAAAGGGATTCAAGGTCAGTTTGCTGGAAATGTGGTTTGACCGGTATGGAAGCGAGCAGGGTGTCTGGAAGCTGTTTGTAGCAGGCAGGTGGCTGCACAGGTAACCTTTGCCACAGCTGCGGTCAGTGCTGCTGCACGCGAAGGCCCTGGGGCCCGTAACGCCTGCTGGCATGTGGGAGTACACAGGGTCACGGGGCCCACGTTGGTCTCAGTCAGCTCCTGCAGCCCTGCCTTTCCCAGGGCAGTTATTAAAACAAATTCACCATTATTCTGGCACAGCCCTATTGAGTTCACCCAGCAGAGCTGAGCGTGTGACAAGGCGGGTGGTGTATGTGACCCTGCTCCCACTGTCCCGCACTGGGGACTCCGTGACTGAGCTCTGGGCTTTCAGAAAGTTGACTGCATTTTTGTCAGGATTTTTTCTCATCAAATTAGTGGAGGAAGAATTGTTTCCCCTCAAGCAAGGAAAGGGTTAGATGCCTGTTTGTGATCCTGTCCAGCTCAGTTTATGCTTTCAGTGTACAAACTCTGGTTTATTTATTAAAGTCCTAAACAAAGTCAGTCCTTGATGCATCACAATCACAGCACTGGAGTTTGCAAGCCTGTCTGGTGGTAGCATTGTCATGGGGCCTTCCGCATAAAGGAAATTTCCTTCCCAGTGTTGCTTCAAGATAAGTTGGATTCTCTGTTATCGATACTACTCTGAGAGTGGCTTCCGTTTTCCTGCTGTGCATGTTTTGCATGTTGCTCATTTCTCTTTACCCTTGGGAAACAAATGTTTTCACAAGCGGTAGGACATTTAGAGCTCCACCCATATCCTCTCGTTTTAATTAATTTTCAAAATCCATAACTGTGTTTTTGAAAGTATGAAGGACATTTGTCAAAACCATCACATGGCGTTCATAAATAGCACTCAGGGCCCATGGCTGATGTTAAATCCCTGGAGTCATCACTCATGGATGTACCTAGCCCTTACTGTGGAGGTTTTTGCACATTAAGAGAGTCACAGTTGTGTTGTTTGCTTAACCAAATTGTCAGGGCTCTAAGCCCATTTCTGTACGTATCTTTCTTTATCTGAAACGTACAACCAAAATTCCTTGGTTTTAATTCTGTGTGTGTTTTAACCTGAAACCCCAGAGCAGAAAAAGAGTTTATCAGTTAGAAAGGGTTGATAAAAGCATTGCAAAAACCTGCTGTCATTGTGAAACACCATGTAGAAATAATCAGGAGAGGTTTTAACATGACCAACCCCAGTCACACCACTTTCCAAATGGGCTTGGTTTGCTTTCCCACGTAGTGGGAGTGCAAGAGGAGTGAAGTGATGTGGGGTAAGAAGGGCTGTGCCTTCTCCCTCCAGGGGCTTCTATGGCTGAGAATATCAGTGGGGAATTAGAGCTGTGCTCCGCCTGTGCCAAGTGTGGGATAAAGCCTGGCCGTCCTGGGTGACCGCCCCGTTAGGAGCCTGAAAGAGCTGCTGTGTCTCTCCAGTGGCATTTTTCTGACATAAGTTGCTGGTTGTCCGCAAAACTTGGCAGTGGCATGTGGGGCCTGGCCCTTGTGTGGTGCCACAGCGTTTTCCCACAGGGTTGCACCCGTGAGGATCTCCCTGCTTTGGGCCCTGCTTGCTATAAATCAGAGGAGAGATGGAAAGAAAGTGAAAAGCCATGAATAACTCCAGCACTGGAGTTGCTGGAGCTCACGTGAAAAGCCAACTGTAGGCTCAGCACGAGGAGTTAGCGCTGGAACCAGCACAGCTGTGGTCCCAGTAGAGATTTTCACACTATTTTTAAGCGGTGGGACCAGCAGGGAGGAGGCTGGTGCCACAGATGGGTGGGGATCAGGTGAGAGGAGCTCAGGCAAGAGCGAGCTGGGGTGGGGGTGGAGGTGGGGAGGCAGAGAAACCAACCGGGCCCTGCAGCCTCTCACCGTAAACAGGAAATCGAGGCCACCGAGAGCAAGGCTGAGGAAACGGGAAAGCAGAAGGGGAGAGGCAGCGACTGGCTTTGAACTCTAGAGTAAAGAAAACACTCCTAACGGCACCACCATCAGCTCCCCCAGCACAGAGGGCCTCCAGCCAGCCTGGCCTCCCATCTTCTCCCTCCCTGATAGTTCACTGTGCTTGAGGATGCTGAGGCACTACTCGAGACAAGGAGTCAGTCAAGCTTTCTCGGGTTTTCTTCCCCGAGTCCCCACTGCCTGAAGAATGCACTGGGTCCTCCTTTGGGGCCGCTGAAAGTACTGGGGTGGTAAAGCTTTTTGGGAAAGCAGCTCCTGAGCCACATGGACACTGTCCCCAGGAGGGAACCATCTTCCTTTGTCCTGGAAGGGCCCCTTGCTCTGTTGGCCTTCTTGACTTGCTTTCAACACTAGAAGGTCCCAAGATGGTGTCAGTTAATACCGCGGCTCCAAAGGTTTCACAATCTGACTTGTTGTGTCACTGCATTTCCCACATCATGTCTTTCATCTGTTCAAAATTAGGCCCTGACTCTTCATCTCCTTTTACTAAACACACATGGACCTTCTTTTCCCACTCTTTACTTTCACTGTGACCCCAGATTGGGAAGATTATTGATAATCATAATTTTTGGCCAAAATTTTTTTTAATGGTTGGCTTTAAGATGGTATTTGATAGCTTTTTAGGTTTACATAGTATTTTGTATATCCAGCTCTATTTTCAGGATCCTATACAGTGGCATTTTTCTTGGAATGAATGTAAGCACAGGGATCACTGAATGTTGTGCTTCTGTGTAGAGACTACAGTGATTAAATAAACAAACTTCCTAAGCTGTTTTGGGGCTTGTTCAAGCTGGTGAAGGGAGACATAATTTCTGTTGGAATTTTCTTTCAAAAGCACCAACTATTGCAAGGTTTGTCTTCTGTGACTCATTTCAAAAAAATACTTCAAATAAAGGCATGGATTACTAGACAAGCAGATATGCAAATACAGCATTCCCGGGCACTTGCTATAAATAGTTCATAAAATATGTATTTAAAGCTGGTAGACACTAGCTGCAGTTCCTGCTGATTTCCTGTTCTCTTCCTCTATCACAGGGATCCTCTGCTCCACATGGAGTGAGGGCAAACACGAGTAATGCAAACTGTCAGTTCACCCAAAGCATGTTGTTTTGTCACTAACCCCACCTTTGACAGCTTTCCAAGCCACATTTGTAATTTCACACCTTACAGGTAGGCAAAAGCTGTCAAAACTGGGGCAGTTTCAGTGCAGTAGCTTTGGTCATGTCTGACCACATGGGTAGGAAGGGCAAGTTCAGAATTAAGTGGGAGGAACTGAATCTTCGGGTGGGGTTTGTGCAGTTGTGCAAACCACCACTCAGTGCAGGTCTGCTCTCCCTCCCACTCACCACTGTTCTGTTATCTGATTTCTCTTCTTACTGTCTTTTCTTACTGTCTTTTCCTCTTTTACTTCTTCCCCATCTTTCTGTCCTCTTTACTCTCAGCATCTTTGTCATCCCCCATCACCAAGACTGGATTTTTGCTGCTGTCCCCAAGGTCCTGGGGGCAGTGACTGGTTATGCATGTGCTGGGACCATGCCTCCACCATGCTGCACTGCCGGGAAGGGAGCACATCCTTCCTTTGGAAGGACAGCATCCACCAAACCCCTGGGCAGTCAGATCTGGAATGTTCTCTGTGTTTCAAGCAACATTCTTGGAGCTTTCAGAGCTGGGGATGCTGTAGTTTAGGATTAACCTGTCTTCATGTCCTGTTCCTGCACATGACAACAACTTTATAGAGGCTGATGGGAGGCTTGGAATCTTGTCTGCCTGGGAAAGCAGAGCACTTTCATTCATCTGTCTAACTGTGGCTTTCAGAGTCCGAGTCAGAGCACCTGTGTTTTGACAGATTTGGTCTGTAGTATTTCCCAGCTCAGTGAAATGACTTTTGGCTAACAAGGAAGGGCTTCATCCAAAGCTCTTGGCAAAAGAATGTAACCACCGAGATGTATAATGTTTTCTGTCTGAGAGCTCTGGGCTTGGCAGATAGCTGGGTAGGAGTTTGGGAATTAATGTGGACTGCAGTGAGCCTGTGCAGTAAGGGAGCTCTCACAGCCAATGTTTTCCTCTATAAACAGTTGTGAAAGACTCTGGGAAGGTGGAAAGAATCTATTTTTCTATGGCTTGATATAAATACTTGTCTACCTCAGGCATGCAGTTATGGAAATATTCATCTTGACATTGTGTAAATACAGTTATAAATGTTGAATCTGCAAATAAATATTGTCATGAGAAGGGAAAAAGTCAGTGGTAAGCTTTGGTCTCTGCTCTCTGTCATACCTGTCTTAATCCAAAATGACTTGTGGTATTTTGGGGATCTGTTATGGATTTGTGTGTGTGTTCCAGAGCAGGTGAACTCAGCAGGTGAAGAATGGTGGGTTTTCAATGAAAAGTCCTAATTTCATCAATGATGCTCCCAAAAAGACAAGCCATACCTTTGATTTAATCTTAGATGTTTGACCATCCCATTTGCACATAGAAACATGAGCTGTGATTCATTTTGAGTAACGTTGTGTTGTTTCCCCCACAGATGAACGTGAGGCAGTTCAGAAGAAGACCTTCACAAAGTGGGTGAATTCCCACTTGGCTCGTGTGTCCTGCCGAATTACAGACCTGTACACTGACCTTCGAGATGGGAGGATGCTCATCAAACTCCTGGAAGTGCTTTCAGGAGAGAGACTTGTAAGTGCTTATCGATATCCATTGGGGGGGTTTAGTTTGGGTTTGGGTGGGGTTTTATAAATCCTTGGCTCAACTGCAGTATAGGAAATCTGAGTGCTGAGGGTTCAGCACTGAAAATGTCTTTTTATATATTGAAGGTGAAAAAAAGGGCTCTATTGCTTCAGCTGGATCCAGACACCATTAAAATGCCTTCCTACTGGCTTCAGTGAGAATCAAAGGATGCCTTCTTCAAAGGTTCCTTGCTGGTAACATGCTGAGTGCTTCCAGCGGCATGTTCCCTACTCCCAAATCTGACAGGCACAGAGCACAAAATGTTCCTGATCCCCTTAGATCCCTCGGTGGTGGTGAGTTAGATGTGCTGGAGGACATTCCTGGGCCCTGTGGGCAGTGGCCCATTTCTCTGCTAACAAGCCCTGCACTGATGCAGGTGTGCAGGCCTGGCACATCCCTGCTCCCTTCCCAGAGAGTGCCAGGAGTGTGCAGGACAACAATTGGAGAGGACCATGCCCCCCTGGGAGCAGCTGGAGCTGTGGTGTTCATTGCACCCCACTGCTCAGGAATGTCCCTGAGTGTACTTGATTTTACTCGGATAGATAAGGCTTGGGCTTTCTTTGATTAGGGGAATATCTAAAATCAATTTAAATAAATAGGTCAAATTCTTTCTTTGGGTGTGGTGAGGCACCCCCTTGGTACCAGCACAAGGAGTGGTGAGTAAGAAAGTCCTTGTAGTGAAAAATGCTGCTGCACAAGAGGAAAATTGGGTGCCAGGAAATGGCTGGGTATCAGCTTCTCCTTCAGTTCCTTAAATGATGTCGATGCTCTTAACTGCCTAATTTAGAGAAATCTTTTCAAAGAAATACGGGTCTTTAGCTAAGACCCAAGGCTGCAGGGGGCTGGGTAATCGCTTGTCATCAAGCTCTCCTATTAGTGGAGCTCCATGGCTTAAGACTCTGGTTAATGAGTGGAACATATGGCCCAGTGTAGTGTGTGTGTGTGCGGGAGGCAGGAGAGGAGCTTTCCGAGTGCATCTGGGAGGGTGAGGGAGCTGTGACGTGCACAGAAGTGCCTGTATGGATGGGATAACAGATCCTGGTGTTCATCAGCTGCAGTTTGCTCAGAGCCCCTCTCTGCCAGACTGCTCAGAGCCCCAGAGTCTCTGCCAGACTGCTCACCTCAGCGACGTGTTGGGTTTGACGTGCTCACTGCAGGTAGCAGGTGTTCCTCACACAGGGATAGTTGAGACCAACATGCCCCGTTATCTGAGGGCTGAGACACCAACTGTGTCACCTCTGGTTAAGTCTGCCTGTCTGCCTGCCAAGATTTGGCTTTCAGCAGCAAATAGGAAGCTCAGAGCAGTCCCATGACTCTGGCTGCGCCGTTCATTTACATTTTTCACTCCAGGTTTTGGAAAATGCAGACAGGGCTGAGGCAGCTGCGGGGTGGGAAGAGGGCAGGAGCCTCCGTGGAGCTGCACTTGCATCATCGCTTGTGTCTGGCATTGGCAGCTGCCTGCACCACCACACATTCTTTTTGTAGCTTACTTATCTCAGGCTGGAGGACAGCAGGCTCTGTTTGAACAGTGCATTCCACCACACCTTCCTCTGTAAACGAGAGTAAACGTAATGCACTAAACCTTGAGACAATTACACACACCAAAAGTATTCCAGGAGGATCTTACACACACCAAAAATATTCCAGGAGGATTGCCACACAACATCTACTTGCTGTTGTTCTTCAGTTTTTTGGAATTTATTTTAGTCAACATTAGGTAGGTTCTGACAACTCCATGCCCCCCGCCAGGGAAATCTAAAGGCAGGCCTTACGCAGAAGGCTTAAAGTCAAGACAGGAAACATCAAATGGTAAGAAAGAAGAAACTAGCATAGATAAATATCCCATAAACATAGTGTGTTTACTGGTGCAGTGGAACAAGCAGGAATTGTTTCCTCTCTTTTGAAACTGGGATTCAGATTCTGGAGCTGGAGCCTCGGGAGCAGAGTCCAGGATTTCGGATGCCAGTCAGGGAAGCAGGCCTGCTCTTTGCCCTCTCACTTCAATTGCACAAACCCTGCATTTTCTGATACCTGTTGTGATTTTTGTTGATGAAAACCCACAGTCCTTGGAGGTGTGTTGGAGAAATGTCTCTCAAAATGAGAGCATCCAATAAGGGCAACACCTACATCTTCCTGACCTTGCTCATCTTGATTCCTAATCCTAGTATTTAGTCCAGGCCTTACAGCATAATGTCCTCTGCACAGCAGTGTTTGGAAGGAAACTGATAGCATGCAATGCTCTCACTGAGCACAGTGGGAAAGAATCCAGCCAGCATGAAAGGACAGTTGTAATTTGGTTTGCACACACTGGTGACCAGCTTGTGCCTAACAGAAAAATAAAGCTGGGAATTGTTTTCGGCCTAAGATTAAGCATTTAGCACAGTTTCTTCCATAACTAAATTAAGGATTAGTAAATTCCTTACAATTCCTGGATGCTCAAAGGTCAAATCACTTGAGCATGTTCTCTGTAGTGAGTTCTGTCGCATTTTCTCTTGGAAAAGCGGAAGGGTTTTGATGCAGAACCAGTTTTCCTGTAATGTGCGTGTGAAGACTCTGGGTTTGGTACTTGCTTTCCCTCCACTCAGTGTCTGGATCTATGTTAGCCCAAAAAATGTGCAAGATATGTCTCATTGTGCCTCATCCCAAGGCTATGCAGGGGAGTGTGGCAAGCACAGCCACACCTTGCACAAACCAGACTCAGATGCCTCTTCCTCTACATAAAACATATCTGGTGAGTGGTTTTGGCTCTGTCACCATGGTACTGGAGGTTCTGAGAGCACAAAAAGAACTTTTCAAATCCTTTTCTGCTCAGTAGTTTGAGGCAATAGAGGCAGTGCGGGTACTGCTTTGAGCAGTGGGAAGGGCTGTGTTAAGGCAGAGGGGACAGTTTGGGATCTGCCACTGCTGCTGAGAAATGGCCACAGTCACAGTCATTCCTGAGCCTTGGGAACATCCTTGTGCAGGTGAGCAGGCCTGGGAAGCTGCTCCAGGGCTCCAGGTGTGGCCGTGGCTGGGATGAGCCGTGGGCCGGAGCTGGGGGTGCAGCCAGGCCTCTGCCTTCCCTCCTGCCCTGGAACAGCCTCCTACCTGTGTTTTGCAAGGTTCAGTCAAGCCTTAGGTCCGGCTTTCCACACTCTTGGTAATTGATGGTGCCAGCTAAAGGTTGGATCCCAGATTGTCCCTGCTGGGTGAGGGATCTCTGACTGGCTTCAGCCAAACATGCAGCTCCCTCCCGTTCCTGCTCCGGCTGTGGCTCTTTGCACTGGATGTGTTTGGGGTGGATGGAGCATGCACAGGCTGGACATGCAATTTGGGTCTCTTTGGAGGGAGTTTTATACCCAAAAGCAGTGGGATGCTCCTGGAAATTCTCCCTTTTGCTGGGACCTGTGGGTTAACTCTGCGTCATTCCCCAGCCTCAGGAGGAGAACAGACCCAGGCTGAAGGAGGCTGAAGCCGCTGGACTCAGGGTTCGTGTGTCCCAAAGGGCATCTTCCTGCATGGCTTCCCTCTCCACCATCCCCTGTGGCACAGGCTGTGTTTCCAGGGGCTGTACTGTGAACTGGCTGAAACTCTTCCCCTTGAATGCAGGCTGGGGCAAGGATATTGCCTGAGCTATTTCCATGGCCAGTTAATTACATTCATTGCAGAAAACAAGGAAATTATGGCAATTAGTTGTTTGGCTGAGTACCTTTGGTGACATCCCAGTGAACACTGAACGGGCTATTCAGCTGTAGTCCTTATCTGCACAACAAAGTTCCTTTATTCAGTTTTACAGCAGAATTCTGCATGCTGATAACACATTCATTGCTTTTTTGCAGTTGCACTGGGCTTTCATATAATTGTGTTATGTTGGTGTAGCTGATTTTTTAATGAGTATTTTTTTCCTATGAAGGAAACTTTGTAATCAATCTCTGTTATTTTCTTACTATTTATCCGATTTACTGACCAAAGAAAAGCAATGCCACTTCCTTCTTGAGGAGTTTTACTGACTAGCTCGTGGTTCAAATCTGAGCTTGTGAGGGAATATCCTAGAGAGGAAACATGAGGGAAGTAAGCAGGAAAAATCCTTTGAAAGGCCAATGAAATTGGGCCTCTGTGTCCAGCTCAGGTCCAGGATATTGGTTTTTCCACCATGGTTTTGACACGTGCTACCATTATCGTGGTGAAAATGGGCTGGAAGATGCAAGAATTGGTTTTGTCCCTGGAATTTGAGGAACAAATGTGACGTTGTTGCCTGGGAGTGGTGATGCGCCAGCCGGAACTGAAGAGTTTAAAGCTCTTTGGCTTTTCCCCTCCCATCTACAGTAATAAATGATTTTATTCTTCCTTTTACCTTCTAGCCTAAACCAACCAAAGGAAGGATGCGCATCCATTGCTTGGAGAATGTGGATAAAGCCCTCCAGTTCCTGAAAGAGCAACGAGTGCACCTAGAAAACATGGGATCTCATGATATTGTGGATGGGAATCACAGGCTGACACTTGGCCTTATTTGGACTATTATCCTGAGATTCCAGGTAGAGTTGTGTGCACACACAGATACATGGATGAGCTTTCCATGCCTGTTTGTAACATACTTCACTGTGGGCTTTAGGAGCAGAGTGCTCCCACGTGCTCCCAGCGGATGGGAGGGAGAAGTGCTTGGGAACCTGTCAGGATAAATCGGTCTCCATGGTGCTGCTGACCTGTGGTGGGAGTTTCCTGTGGGGAAATTCATATGGCTTTGTTTCTAAATCACAAATAAATGTAAAGCTCCAGTCTCTACACTAGACCCAGGAGGAAATGCTGCTCTTGTCTGCTCTCCATCTCCATGCTGGTTATCCATAACCAGGCTGACTTGGCACTGACATGGATTAAGGGTGCACGCAGGAATTATTTTAGTGTCCCAGCTAAGGCTTGAGATTTCTTGTTTTCCAGTGAGTTGCATATTGGTCTTTGCCCTCAGTTAAAAAAGGCTGGGAAGTCCTTTTGCAGAAAGAATAATAAATCCATAAAATAAGTACATAACTCATAATAAATAGCATAGTAATAAACATTTAGTAGCTTTAATGTTGGTGTTTCCCAGTGTTCCTTTAATCTTTTCAAAAAAGGCCATGTGTTTTCTCAGAGAAATATTGAGATCTTCTATGTTAATTTTAGATCCAAGATATCAGCGTTGAAACTGAGGACAACAAAGAGAAGAAATCTGCTAAAGATGCTTTGCTTTTGTGGTGCCAGATGAAAACAGCTGGGTGAGTGTGAATTAAGTGATTATCTCTAAAGCTCTTACACCATTTTGAGTATTTGTTGAAATAATTTTAAATGGGCAAACACATCTCTTCTTAAGTGGATTCACACAGAGAATTCAAGAGAAGTGAGTTGATGTTTACAAGGCAGAAAAGTCTGAATTTACGATATTAATGCTGAGTGATAAACACATGGATCTGATAATCCATGAATATGTGTAGTAATGTGCTGACTCTTTTTCACCCTATTCTGAAGAAATAATGACAATTTCAAGGGAAACTTAATGTCTGCCTGCTCTGGCTTTTGGTGTCAGGGTGTGCAGAGTTGCACTGGGGGTGCTGTATTGATTGCACTCTCCTTGGTTTTTGTTCTGCAGGTACCCCAACGTCAACATCCATAACTTTACAACAAGCTGGAGGGATGGGATGGCGTTCAATGCACTGATCCATAAGCACAGGTACGTGTGGCTCAGTGTCTGCCCTGGTTTTGCAGCTACTTTGCAGCTTGATTTTAAAAATCCGTGAAGAGCAGGAAGTTGAGGAGTTGCTGAGAGTTTTATAGCAACTTGCCTTGTTTCGAGCTTGACAGCTCTTGTGGTCATTGTGAGCTCAGCTGGGCAGCAGCTTCTCACACCACAAGTCAAAACAGGTTGTGTTTGGTTTCAAGGGAATAAATTACACTCGTGATTATTTGGGTTTGGTTTGCTTCTTGCACCTCAGTGAATAACCCATGCCCAGGTCTGGAATTCGGGGGCAGGAGTGGGGAAGCACACCCAGAGCAGCCTGGAGGGGAAGGAAATCCCTGCCCAAGGATGGCCAAATGTGGTGCCAGGCTACCATGGCTGGGGGTGCTGCTCATGGCCAGCTCAGGCGGAGTTATCTGGATGGGTTGCAAGCTTCCGTGGGTGTGAGGAGAGACTTGTGACCACAACTTTGTTCTTCTCTTCTCCAGGGTCACCTTCCCTGCTGTTAAGCTCTCCCCTGTTCTCTCCCATGGCCAGGTCCTGCTGTGCCGTATGCTAGGCATTGCTTCATTCCTTTAACACTGCTGGGAAATGCATGGGGCACATGAAACGTTGGCCGGGTTTTCTGAGGGTTGGAGGTCTTAGTTCATTTAAGGGTGGCTTCACTGTGCTTTGGGAAATCTAAAGAATTTTCCATCCTGTCTAGGCCTGATCTGATTGATTTTGACAAGCTGAAGAAATCAAATGCACACTACAATCTGCAGAATGCTTTTAACCTTGCAGAGCAGCACCTTGGTCTTACCAAGCTCCTGGACCCTGAGGGTAAGAATTCCAGCAGTTTCAGCACTTAAGGGCTCTTTCCTCCCACCCCTCCATGTCAGAGAACATCTCTGTGACAGCTTTTTGTGTCCAAGAGCAGCTGGATGCTGCTGACTCACCTGGTGATACAGGCAGAGAGAGAGGGAGAGAATGTGAGATGTCTCCAGCAGCAAACTGAGCAGCAGTAGCACAAGAGCCCTTAATCGTGTGTTTACTTACTGCCATCTGACAAGTTTGTTGGCCTGGCCATGTATTCATAAAGTCATTCCAGTCAGAGGCTTTCTTCTGATGTGCTCTGAGAAGCAGAGAAGCTTCAGCCCGTGCTTCTGTGGGAGTGTGCGTGCTCCCAGTGCTGGGGCAAGAGCCTTTTGTGTCACAGGGCAGGAGTGATGTGTTTGGGCAAGTTTCTTCTTGCTTGTTTTCCAGTGCCTCAGAATTGCTGCAGGAGAGGAAATATCTTGTTTTCCACCTGTATCTCTCAGATTCGCCCGGACAGACATAGGTTTGAATTCCTCTCTCCAAATGCTGACACAGCACTGAAGTTGTCAATTAACAGTACTTGTGTCAACTCACACAGACAGCAGAGGAGTTATTTGGCTGTGCACAAGCTGTGGCAAAGTCTGGAACTTGACTGTAAAGCCCAAAGGCCCCAGGCTTTAGCCCCAGTCCACACTACTGCCAGAACCAGTGCAAAGCTGCTCAATTTACTTCTGCTTTGGACACAAACCTTAGGGGCTGAACTGCCACTGAACCCATCTCTGACTCCCAAACGCATCCTTGGTGCACTCTGGGCTCTGTTGGTGTAACCCCTGCACCCTCAGCATGCTGAGATAACTCTTCTTTGGTTTGCAGATATCAGTGTTGATCACCCTGATGAAAAGTCAATCATCACCTATGTGGTGACATATTACCACTACTTCTCCAAGATGAAAGCTTTGGCTGTTGAAGGAAAACGTATCGGAAAGGTTTGCAAGTTTAAATTATAAATTTTTACAAAGCAGGTGAAATATTTCTGATTTTCATTTTCCTCTTGGTTGTTAGTTTTGTAAGAGTCCACTCTGTGGTAATTTTTATCTTTTTGCTTTTGAACATGTTTTGAATGTTAAATATTCCCATGTGACTCTGAGGAGTAGTTAATTTCCAGCTGCCTCACATTAGAGAACACTTGGCTGGTGTTTTATTTTTGCTTGTTAATTTTGCATCATGGCTGCTTTTCCTTTCTCATTAACTGCTCCTCACCCTCTGGGCCCTCTGTCTCCTCTGGAAAAGTCCCTAATTTAAAACTTGTGCAGCCATTCTCTGTCCTTTGGCGACATTGCCCCCTTCCATTCCATTGTCCTTACAGCTGGCAGGCTGAATATGAATCCGTGTGTGAGCCTCAGCTCTGCCCCCCCTATTGCTGTGGGATCTTGGGAATTCAGTGCTGAAAAATGCTGAGCTCTCATTCCTCAGGGATCCCGGCAGTGAGTGCTCTGATTCACAACTCAAGTCTCCCAGCAGTTCCTTTCATGTGGCCTGTTGGATTTAAATGACTGAAGAGTACTGCCCTTGTGACTCATGTGTGTTGTGCTGCTATTGCAGGTGCTTGACAATGCCATTGAAACAGAGAAAATGATAGAAAAATACGAGTCCCTGGCTTCTGACCTGCTGGAGTGGATTGAGCAAACCATTATCATCCTCAACAATCGCAAATTTGCCAACTCCCTGGTTGGGGTGCAGCAGCAGCTGCAGGCGTTCAACACTTACCGCACAGTGGAGAAACCACCCAAGTGAGTTTAATCTCAGTTTAACACAACAGTCAGTGGTCTTGTTTGGCTTAGTCACTCATTGATTTTTTTTAAAAACAAACACATCCAAGTAATTTTAATTGTGGCTTAAGAATTTATTTTCCTGAACAAGCCCAGTTCTCATATTCCTGATTGGCACTCATCGATATTACTTGGGACCCGTTTGCTTTGTGGTGTTCAATGTGCAGATAATAACAACAGCAATGAGAAAAGGATCTTGGAGTCGTGGAAGCTGTCCCTGCCCTGGGATGCCTGTCTTATCATATGAGTGGCAATAGCATGCTGTGGTAGTACAGTAATGTCACCACTCGTGCTTTTAATAGCAGTGGATAATACCAAAACGCTGCTATTAAAAGATTCCTACTGCTTATCCAACATGAAGAGGAAGCATGTCTGGCTTTGTCAAACAGCTCTGCTTATTCGAACTGATACAAGCAAAACTGGGCAACTTATTTCTGGAAAGCCTCTTTTAACATCGTGATATCAAATCTGTTTATTATTTTTGTCTAATGCAAGTTCTAATGGATAAGAATCAAAACCCAAAGCATTACACAGGATCCAGACATCTTCTAAAATTGCAGACTATTCCCTAATGCCCATGGAGTTTGTTTATTTCCCAGGCGTACAACACAGGGAAAACAGTGGGAAGAGTTTATTGACTGCAGAGGGCTTTAAATAAAATTTCCATTTCTTGTGCTGATGGAGTAAACTAGGACAGTGCACGTACTAGGAAAAAAAAAAAGCCTTTTCCTGTCCCCCAAGGGGTTTAAATCCAAACACTCAGACAGCTGACTTCTGTGAAGTTGCTTTTGCTGTCTGCCCCAACTGGCTCCAGGGGAAGTGTGGGCTATTTTCATTGCTCCTAGCTTCCACACAAGATGGAGGTGTTTATGTGAATGCTCCCTTCGTCATGTCAACATTTTAAACAAGTGCTTTATTATAGTTTATTGTAGTTGACTATATTCAATGTTTTATAGAAGTGCTTCCCTGTGAGGGTGAGGACGCCCTGGCACAGGCTGCCCAGAGAAACTGGCTGCCCCATCCCTGGAAGAGTTCCAGTCTGGGTGGGACAGGGCTGGGAGCAACCTGGGACAGTGGAAGGTGTCCCTGCCCTGGCAGGTGGTGTAACTGGATGGGCTTTAAGGTCCTTTCCAACCCAAACCATTCTGTCAATCCATGATTCTATAATTATACCTTAGCAGTAATGAAAGTTTGATTGTAACTCAATTATCTTGAAAAATTTTGTTTAGATTTACAGAAAAAGGAAACCTGGAAGTGCTGCTTTTTACCATCCAAAGCAAAATGAGAGCCAACAATCAGAAAGTGTACATGCCGAGGGAGGGCAAACTCATCTCTGACATTAATAAGGTAAACTGAGCAGCTCATCCCCCGTGACTCAGATTATTGCTGTTTTCTCTCAGAAAACTGGGCGGAAAAACATTTGTGATCTCCAGCCTTGATGTGGGGGCTGTAAGGGATGGATGAGATGGGGTGACCTTTTCCTGTAGCTCAGACTCACTGCCCTGAGCCAGGCCCTGGGCGTCCTCAGCATCTGTAGGAGCTTCTGCTCCAGGGGCTGCCAGCTCTGCCTTGCCCCTCGCAGTCCTGGCTGTTGACGAGAAGTGACAGAAGGCAGCAGTAGTAGGTGCTGTGCCCTCCCCTTCACCTCCCAGTGCCCTGCCTGGGCGTAGTGGATCCCTCTGGGGTCCTGCAGCCTGTTCTCTGCTGCTGCAGCTGGCAGGGCAGGGCAGGGCTGGGCACAGCAGAGCTGACAGGCTCTCTCAAGGGTAACAAACAGCTTCAGCCTGGCAGCTTCCTCCTTTGTGTTTGATCATACTTGGCATTCCCAGATCAGCTGTTGTGGGTGTCTGTGGCCTCATCCCAGGAAGCAGCAAACTGCTCAGCTCTCCTGGTTGCAGGATGAATGCCCAAAATAGTCAAAAATAGTCATGTTTCATGCAGTTTCACATCTGTTCAGATTTAGATTTAGTTTGTGTTTAATTGAGGGTATTTTTTTTGTCTGTAAGATCTGAAGGGTGATTAGCTGACTTTCAACATGCTGCTAAGACTTCTGATTTTTGTAGTATTAGTGTCATGCATGTGAATAACTTCCAGCTTGGGGGAAGAAAGGACTTGTAAGCACCAGAAGTAACCAAATTCTGCAGTTCTTTTCTTTTCCAAAGTGTAATAAAGAACAACACTTGTATGTTGATTTTAGAGGTGAGAGGCCATGAATCTCTAATTCCCATTTCCTAAAGGAGGAAGATAGAATCTGCTTGTTTGGGAGTAGCACTCAGGAGATTTTATTTTTTTAAACAAACGCCTTTTTACACATTCAAGCCGGGTAGTTTCCTTAGGCTTTGTTGGGAAGGGGTGTAAGAAAGGACCAGAGAAAATGCATGTGAGGTAAACAACTTGCTCACAAAACGACTAACTAAATTGAGACCAGATTTTAGGTCATGTGCTTATATTAGCAAACGAAGTGTAGGGCCAGCCAGTGCAAACTGGATTTATTGGCTTATAAATAATTGAGCCAGTTTGGTGAAAGTTGCCTGTAGTGACTTCAGCCCTGATTTCATGCAAAGGAGATGGGATATCATAATCTTGTGAGAATGTATGTTTAGAAGCTGTGTGTTTTTCCTCCACGTCTTCAGGCCTGGGAAAGACTGGAAAAAGCTGAACATGAAAGAGAACTGGCACTGCGAAATGAGCTCATCAGACAAGAGAAACTGGAACAACTTGCACGGAGATTCGATCGCAAGGCAGCTATGAGAGAAACTTGGCTGAGTGAAAATCAACGTCTCGTTTCTCAGGTGCTGCTCTCAGAAATTGTCTGGGTGACTAAAATGGTTCCCATGAGTAATTACAGGATGCAGTTCTTGCAAGGAGAACATTTTCTTCCCCGTGCCTCATACTTTACTGCATCTATATATGTGTATATTTATTTATTGTATTTAGTTACTCTGTATGTGTATGTACTGTACATCCTCTCTTTTATACATTTGGGATTCCCTTCCTCGAACCTACCAGCCTGTGGTCAGGAGATTTGATGAGGAAATAACTACCCACAGTCAAGATTTTCTTTATCTGAATATTTTGGTGAGTTCAGTGAAATTAGCCGAGGAATTAATTTTATTGTTTAATATTAGAGATGATAATATTAGTTTAGCCCCAGCCTAATCCTGATGGCCACGTGATTCTTCCCCCAAAGGCAGTGAATAATATCTCTGATTTTATCAGTGGTTCTTTATTATCAGAGGTATTTCTTATTTTATTAAAGAAGACTCCTGGGAGCATTTTGAGATCCCAGATTTGCTAACAAGTGTGTTTTGCCGAGTTGGAACTGATGGCAGAGGTTGAGCAGTGGGACTTCTGTCCTCAGCAGCCATTCCTGAAGAAGTGCCTCTGTCGTTGCAGGACAATTTTGGCTTTGACCTCCCAGCAGTGGAGGCTGCCACGAAGAAGCACGAGGCCATCGAGACGGACATCGCGGCATACGAGGAGCGGGTCCAGGCCGTGGTGGCAGTGGCCAAGGAGCTCGAGACTGAAAACTACCACGACATCAAACGCATCACTGCGAGGAAGGACAATGTTATCCGCCTGTGGGAGTATCTCCTGGAGCTGCTCCGGGCACGGAGACAGCGGCTGGAGATGAACCTTGGGCTGCAGAAGATTTTCCAGGAAATGCTGTACATTATGGACTGGATGGACGAGATGAAGGTGGGTGGAAGCCCTTTGAGAACGCAGACCAAATGTTCCTCAGAGGAGTACGTGTACTTTTCTGTCAAGTTTTAAAATTCATTTTGCCCCTCTGATTTAGTAGACAGACCCAGAAGATCCACATTCAAGAGTAGTGAACAAATTCCTTATGATGATTTTTTAACAACAAAGATTAAAAACAAGCAAAAAAAAAGAAAACAAAAAAGTTCACTCCTAGAAAAAGCTACTTTGAAGCTTCATGTTTGTCTCATAAGGCCCAGAGGTTTTGGTCACAATGCTCGGGTAAAGATGACAGATTTGGTGAAAGTGAATTAAATAATCTCTCTCCATCATGATTTACATGGGGAACAAGTCAACTCTTCACCTCTCTGCTTTAAAAAGCTTGAATTTCTTCCTGTCTGTTCTCCTGGGATCTGGGAAGGGAAAGGACCACGACTTGTCCGTCAGCCAGCAGAACTTGGAAGCTGTTGGAGGAAAGAAAGCTCTGTGTCACTCAGCAGGAGCTCACAGCGCCTGGGCTGAGTGCTGCTTCTTGGCCCTGCTGAGCTAACTCAGCCTCTCAGCATCCTGGACTGAGAACTCATTAAAGAGCAGTCAAGTTCTTCATGGTTGCCAGTGATTTCAAAACTACTGGCTCAAATTTGTATCAGCCATGTCTCTGCATTTGGAATTGCTGTCCTTCGGGGCCTGGAGTTTCTCTGACCATGTAACAGTGCCATGCCTGGAGTCCCAAAAGAACCAAACAGTTTATGGCCTTCAGCCTGTTTTACTTGTCTTTCTCATTTTGTTCAGGTGCTTCTGCTGTCCCAAGACTATGGCAAACATTTGTTGGGAGTTGAAGACCTGCTGCAGAAACATGCTCTGGTGGAAGCTGACATTGCTATTCAGGCTGAGAGAGTGAGAGGGGTCAATGCCTCTGCTCAGAAGTTTGCCACCGATGGAGAAGGTAACCAGCACCCAACATACCCCTTTTGTCTTAATTACCTGTGAGGTTATCTGTGAGACTCATTAGTTCTGCAAGATCCCATCGGAATGAGAGAATCCAGCTCCATTTTTGTCTTCTGTACTCAGCATATCAGTGATTCATTTGTCCAGGAAGTTGCTCAGGAATTGAGTGTGGCATTGTGCCTTGCATGGGATGTCACACTCCTCATCAGCAGCTGCCATGGCTTTGTAGAGGTCACCAGGTTCCCCATGCTGTGTTCCTAATGCAAACAACACAGATTGCTGGACCCAGTCTGATGGTGTCCCAATTTATCCTAATAGAACCCAGTGTCGTTAACCAGAGTAAATGACGTCCATTTCGTGCAGTTGTGTATAAATCTGAATTCCGTGAATTTTGTCTCACTGGAAAGAGTCATCAATATCTTTCCTTTTGGGGTTTTTTTGTCTTTTGGAAAGAATAGTATTTTCTGATCTGTGTTATTGTGTGGTGGAGCTTGAACACTTCCCACTCAATTTCATGAGACTAACTATGGATTCTTTCATGTAAACCTTGTAGCTGGAACACAGAGGAATTCAGAGCTCCGAGTAGGCCCCAGCTGCGGGGATGGGAGTGAGTGAGCCCAGGTGGTAACACACGTTCTCTGTCCGAGCAGGTTACAAGCCCTGTGACCCGCAGGTGATCAGGGACCGCGTGGCTCACATGGAGTTCTGCTACCAGGAGCTCTGCCAGCTCGCAGCCGAGCGCCGCGCACGCCTCGAGGAGTCCCGGCGCCTCTGGAAATTCTTCTGGGAAATGGCTGAAGAGGAGGGCTGGATCAGGGAGAAAGAACAGATCCTGTCATCTGATGACTATGGGAAGGACCTAACCAGTGTCGTCCGACTCTTGAGTAAACACAAAGCGTTTGAGGACGAGATGAGTGGCCGCAGCGGCCACTTTCAGCAGGCGATAAAAGAAGGTGAAGACATGATTGCGGAAGAGCATTTTGGGTCTGAGAAGATCAGAGAAAGAATTAAGGATATCCGGGAGCAGTGGGCTAACCTGGAGCAGTTATCTGCCATTAGGAAGAAGCGGCTGGAGGAAGCCTCTCTCCTTCACCAGTTCCAGGCTGATGCTGACGATATTGATGCGTGGATGTTGGACATCCTCAAGATTGTCTCCAGCAATGATGTTGGCCACGATGAATATTCCACTCAGTCCTTGGTCAAGAAACACAAAGATGTGGCTGAGGAGATTGCGAGCTACCGGCCGACCATCGACTCCCTTCACGAGCAGGCCAAGGCCCTGCCACAGGAGCATGCAGGGTCCCCAGATGTGCAAGGCAGGTTGTCCGGAATCGAGGAGAGATACAAAGAGGTTGCTGAGCTGACCCGGCTGCGTAAACAGGCCCTGCAGGATACCCTTGCTCTCTATAAGATGTTCAGTGAGGCAGATGCTTGCGAGCTTTGGATCGATGAAAAGGAGAAGTGGCTGAATAATATGCAGATTCCAGAGAAGCTGGAGGACCTGGAAGTGATCCAGCACAGGTGAGAATGCCTTTACCAGGAAGTTTGGGGAATACTGGGTGGAAGTTTTTTACCCCAGCTACCTCTCTCTGCTTGCCTGTGGCTCAGATTCTCTAATGCCTGGGGGATCTTGTGTTTGTTTGTTTTCCCCCACTCCAGGTTTGAAAGCTTGGAGCCAGAAATGAACAACCAGGCATCTCGTGTGGCCGTGGTGAACCAGATTGCCAGGCAGCTGATGCACAGTGGCCACCCCGGTGAGAAGATCAAAGCACAGCAAGATAAACTCAACACAAGGTAAGTGCAAGCTTTGTGCTCAGGAACATCACACCAGCTGGAACAAGTATGGTGGGGTCATTTGTATTTCTTAGGTATGCTTTTTTAAGATATTCTGATGCTGTTGCCTGGAGTATCTTCAAGGTAGACCTTTAAAGCTTCAAAAGGAAAGAGTTGTGCCTTTCAAATATTTGATTATCAGATGGAGTTTTGCTCTTGACTTAATGAGGCCCTGAGTGTGTCAGTACCTTGATCTGAGAGCTGGAAATTGACTGTAACAATTATTATGATAAAAAAGAAATCAATATAGTTTTATGTAAACTCCCTCATTTTTTGGCTTCAGAATGAACCAAGGGAGTGTGAAAAGTTGATGTAACTGCCAGTTTTTCACTTGAGGAAATATTATACTCAGTGTGCTGGTACTTGTCACATTCTAATACACACCATATCTGGGTTAATGGTTGCTTTGCTAGAAATACTGATGGTGTGGGAAGGACTGAGAAAACCATGAGTAGCTGGGTTACAGCAGGTCTTACCAAGCTGGTGGGAGCAGCTGCTCTCTCAGCAGTGCTGCCATATCCTTTTCCCACAAATCTCAATTTCTCTGCTCTCCTCACACATTTCAGGTGGAGTCAGTTCAGAGAACTGGTAGATAGGAAGAAGGATGCTCTGCTCTCTGCTCTGAGTATCCAGAACTACCATCTTGAATGTAATGAAACCAAATCCTGGATCAGGGAAAAGACCAAAGTGATCGAATCCACACAAGACCTGGGTAACGACCTGGCTGGAGTGATGGCCCTGCAGAGGAAGCTGACGGGCATGGAACGGGACCTGGTGGCCATTGAAGCCAAGCTCAGTGACCTGCAAAAGGAGGCGGAGAAGCTGGAATCAGAGCATCCTGACCAGGCACAAGCCATCCTTTCACGGCTCGCAGAGATCAATGATGTGTGGGAAGAAATGAAGACCACCCTGAAGAACCGGGAAGAGTCCCTGGGAGAGGCCAGCAAGCTGCAGCAGTTCCTGAGAGATCTGGATGACTTCCAGTCCTGGCTCTCCAGAACACAGACTGCAATCGCCTCCGAAGATATGCCCAACACCCTGACAGAGGCTGAGAAGCTGCTCACTCAGCACGAGAATATCAAGAATGAAATCAACAACTATGAGGAAGATTATCAGAAGATGAGGGACATGGGTGAGATGGTGACGCAAGGGCAAACTGACGCTCAGTACATGTTCCTACGCCAGCGCCTCCAAGCTTTGGACACAGGATGGAATGAGCTTCACAAAATGTGGGAGAACAGGCAAAATCTCCTTTCCCAGTCTCATGCCTACCAGCTGTTTCTCAGAGATACCAAGCAAGCAGAAGCTTTCCTTAATAACCAGGCAAGTGGTCAAGATATACCTGACTTAATTTCTACAGGTTGGCACTGTGTACTGCAAGCAATTAACAGGCAAAATCTATTGGCAGGAAAGCCACAAACAGACAAATTGCCCTTTTCTAACTGTATTTTACTTCAAACTGTTCTTGGGAGATGTTTGTTGTTGGAGCAGCAGCATAGCCTGAGTGTAACAATTTTCTCTCTGATTTCTTTAATGCCAGGAATATGTTTTGGCGCACACGGAGATGCCAACTACCTTGGAAGGAGCAGAAGCTGCTATTAAAAAGCAGGAGGACTTCATGACCACCATGGATGCCAATGAAGAAAAGATCAATGCAGTTGTGGAGACAGGCAGGAGGCTCGTTAGTGATGGGAACATTAACTCTGATAAAATCCAGGAGAAAGTGGACTCTATTGATGACAGGTAAGGGCAGAACAATGGCACAATGTAGCTATTCCTGCTTTAATTCTGTTCTCTGAGAGATGCCCTTTTACCAGGATTCAAAGGCAAAGTAACAGCTCAGAAAATGTCTGTTCCAGACTGTTTTCTTTGTCTCATGGAAAAATAGGAACTGTCACGTTTCAAGAATGCGCCAGGCTAATCTTAGTTAAATAATACCTCTCCCACTTTCTAGAGGCTTGGTAGGTAATGAGCTCCCTACCCAGAATTTGGCTGTTTGAGTGTTGTCATGTAGTTCTTGGAGTATGAACAGACTTGATGCTCTGGTGGGAGCTGTAGCAGTTGGCTGTGTCTGGTTCCACAAGTCTCAGTTTCTTCTGCTGCCCCTGAGCTGGTGTAATTACAATAACGTATTCCTGTCCTTCCTCTGGAGAAGGAATGTGGCTCTTCAAGGGTGTAATTGGCATTGCATCCACCCCACCTGCTCACCTTTGATCGCCTCTTCCAGCTTGTCTGGCCCCTCTGAGATCAGATTAGGAAGCACTGGTAAAAGTGTGTCTTTCATCCCAGAACAAGTCCTTTGCTTTCTCTCTCTGGCTGTGGCAGGGATGCTATAGAACATTAAAAGTTGCTTTTTCTTTGAAACCCAAATGTTCAGTTTTGATGGCTGTTGTTCTTTCTGCTTTTGGTTTGGATTACAGTCGATTCTTTCAAGGCACTGTGAGTGTCAGAACACAGCAGTGAGCTGTGAAATGTCACTGATGACCCTCCCATCAGACTTGCATCCCCCCACAGCTGGTAAGCTCAGAGTTCTCCAGGTGTCTTCATCTCCAAGGAGAAACTGAACTGAAGTAGTTCAGAAAATGTACCTTTCCTGTTTGGGCAGATGTCCCACTGTCTGTGCAACCATTTTAGCCGTGCCTCATGGCTTCAGGAAAGGCAGCTCTTCCTGTTCCCAGAGCTTGCTGAGGTCTGCTGAGCCCTCTGACAACTGAGCCCCCAGGATACCCCACGTTTCCATTCTCTCTCTCACCAGCTTGGCTCTAGATCCCAGAAAGAATCTGCAAAGGCCAGGAAGAGGAGATTATATGAAAGCAATCAAGGGGACAACTCGTTCAGTGTTTTTCCTTATGTACCCTCTCTGAGGGTCCTCTGCTCTAAGTTTTCCCATCTGCTTAGGAAAGCAGGAGAGCTTGATCCCGGCCTTCTGGTCAGGTGTCCTCTTTCTGCAGCTTTTGGAATATTAAAAGAAAGCATCCAAGGATGTCATAGCAAATGCCCAGCAGCATCTTGCAGCCCTGTCTGAGGTGGCTGGAGAGATAGCTTCAGCCTGTGTTGTGTGCTCTGCAGAGGCTCTGGTGACTGTCACCCCAGTGCAGCTGCTCCTCTGTGCCTCCTTTTCCCTGCTGTCCTGCCTGGGGGACATGTGCTGGAGTTCCTACTGGAACTGAGCATTTCCTCAATTCCAGAGCTATTTATGCCGAGCGCTGCAAAAACCATCCGGTGCGCTGCTATCCAGGAAATCCGTGTGATTGCTCCCTGAGTCTGTGGGGCTGATAAGCCTCCAGAACAAAGCCTTGGGGCTGCATGCACTGGGAGGGGTAGCAAAGGAAGCCTCTTTGCTTTCACAAAAAGTGGCTGTCCCAGCCGAGCCCCACCTGTATGTCTAACAAAGGACCAAAACAAACAAGCACCAATATGTGCAGTGGCTCCATACTTCCCATAGGGAGCTCTTTGTAGTTTCCGGTATTGTTCAGAGTAGGTTTTGGAGTTGTGCTTTTGAGCTGTTCCCGAGGAGACCCCACTGGCCCTGGTGTAGCAGACAGGCTCTGCCCTGGAATGGTTCCCAACTCAGCAGGGATGGCACAAGGGGGAGGAAAGTGCAATAGGAAAGAAATACTTCAGCACAAACTTTTAGAGCAGCTCACAGGCAAGAATGAATGGGAATAAGGACAATGGAGTAAGGGTGAGGAAAGGAGAAGGTGGGTTTGCATCAAGCTATCACTAACTAGCTTTTCCAGCTGGGGAAGAAGCTGGTCTCCCTGTGCAGCTGTCTCTGCTTGGGTGACTTCTGCTGCTCTGGAGAATTTTCCTCTCCATTTTCTCTTGGAAAAGTGTTGGGGAACTGCTCCAGTCTGTGTACTTGCACATGGCCTCTGATTCTGCAAGGGAGATTTAGTCTAAAGACAGTGGCAGATCTGGCACAAGTTGTGATCTGAGCCTGTTTTACATCAACTTGTATTTGTGCAACTTTCTGCTCAACAGAGAACAGAAGTAAGTTTTGTTCTTGCCCATTCAGAAGGGAGAGTGCCTCGTTTTCTGGAGCAATGAAAGAAGCTAACACTGCCTTTCATATATCTCAGGATTCCTAGCAGGCAGCTGCATTCACACCACGTGTAAGATTTATTATTTCTGCACAGGCTTTGAAACCCACAGGCTTACAGTTAAACCACAAGTGGTTTTGTCAGTTTTCAGCACTGTCAGCATTTTCAGGGGCCTCTGGGAGTCAGCTTGGGGATGCTGGGCAAATTCTGGATTAATTTGTGTCAGACATCTCCTTGTGCTGAACAGATCTTACACTTATGGTGGAAGTCACATGTGTGATACAGAATCCAAGGTCATTCTAAATAACTGGAATCTGCAGAGCAAATTATTCTTCTTCCACGAACTATTTTAGCAAATTAGTAAGAAGCAGTCACTGACAACCTTAAATGTGAATTCTTTTAAAGGATTTAGGGATATTTGAACAAGGAGTTAATAATATTTAGGTACAGCCAGTCTGGAGCAGGAGAACAGACTAAAATAACTTTCTAAAGTCCTTTATTCCCATAAAAAAAACATCTGTGATGAAAACACAGGAATTCCTGTCTGTTCCAGCAGTGCCCATCCTCAAAATGCTTCTACCTTGTTATGGTTCAGCACTGTTCTTCAGAGAAAACTCATTGTCCAGTCTCACTCCAGGTCATCTTGAACAAAACCACCTTTTACAGTTACATAGCTCTAAGCACCAAAGATCATATTTGTGATGATATGGCATCATCTGTTTGCTATCCCCGCATGGGTTCCTTCAAAGTCCTTCAAGTCAGTATTTCCAACACTCCATGGGAGATATTTTTATTAGTTTTTTAAAATTCAGGTTTTCTCAATAGAAGAACTTCTGTACTTAGTCTTAAATCTATTCCAGTGCCGTGAAAGTTCTGCTTTTAACTGCATAACTCGTGTCCTCTCCAGGGTACATGAGTCTGTAATGTAACCTAGCCTTAAATCTCTGAAATCAGCCTGATAAAATCACCCAGGGAGTTCTTTGCTTCATTTTAACAGCCTGAGTAATGTAGTGTGTTTGCCCAGGCATATAAAAGCCAGCCAAGAAAGAGTGGAATCAAACCCGGGGATGTTTGCTTCATTAGAGAGGTTTTTCCTAAGGCACAGTTTGTCTTTTCCTTTGTGTTCCTTCTGTCAAAACTTTGGGCTCACCTGGGCTTGGACTCCAGGCTCTTGCTTTGATGGTTCCACGTGTCTTCCCTGCCATCCAATCTATAAATCATTTTCTTGACTACACCTGTAGAGATGTTGCTTGATTATTTGAAGGCAGCTGTTGAGGCCAAAGGGAAGCAAATTGTTGTCCTGTAGAGGGTTTCCTCCTATTCCTCTGCCTACAGACTTTGCTGTTATAGAGCTTGTATCTCCAAGTATTCCTTGTGTTTCTGAAGTCACTAAATTGGTGCCAGAGAGCTTGCTGTGGTAACTTACTGCAGATCAGGAAAAGTGGTGTCATAATCCAGTTGTCATCAAAATGTAATTTATGATCTTCTGGAGTATCATGAGTCTCTGGAGATCTCCACTAACATGGATTTATTTAGCTTTTGCCAGCACGTGCTGAGCTCATCTTATAAATTGCCACCCTTTAAAATAATTTCCAACTCTCAATCCATATTTATCTTATTACAAATGGCAGCAATATTTCACTTTAAACCCCTGTACAGTGCAATAGGAACAAGCCTAGCACAATGAGCAGTAAATAAAAATTGTCTTCTTTACTCTGTCTCTTCCTGGTAAATTGCCTCATAAATAATGAAAGGATGGAAGGACAGGGATAACTACTCCAAATAAGCATTTTTAAAAACATGCCCAGAGATACCTTGGGAATCAGCTGCATTCCATTTGAAGGACCCACCACAACCCTTGGGACTGCCAGCGTGACTCATCCTTCAGGGGCAAACAGTGATGAATCAAATTAGGGCTTCTGGATTAACCTTTCTTTCTCTTCTGGCTGCTCTTAAACACTCTGAAAAATATGTTCCAAGTGCATAAAGCTTCTGTGTGCAGAACCACACAGGGTGCTGCACGTGGTTAAACACAGCCTTGGGAAGGTTCTGTGGCCCAGCTCAGCTTCATGCAGGACAAGGAGGTGCTGAAGGTGTTTTACAAAGAGCATTACAGCAGGTGCACCCTGCAAGGGCCACACAATGTCATCTCATTGTTGCAATTTGGAGTTCTCTTATGTTTTTTGGCAAACAGCCTGAACTCTCCTGTGGGCTTGAAATCAGTGGGCCAAATTCTGTCCATAACACATTGTGAAACCCTGCTGACTTCAGAATTTTCTCTGTGTATTTAACAGGTCACAAAAACAAGGAGATGCTGAACTTCAGGGAGCCCATTAAATAACACACTCCAAAGTGTCCTTTGAAAGTCAGCAAAGGACACACACCACAAACTTACCAGCACCTGTAGTCCAAAGAGGCTCCAGAAACCAACAGTGACAGTTTTTCATGAAACGCCTATTTCATTTCATTTCTCTATTGTTTTTTTTTCTGACCAGACATAGGAAGAACCGTGAAGCAGCCAGTGAACTTCTAATGAGACTGAAAGATAACAGGGATCTCCAAAAGTTTCTTCAGGATTGCCAAGAGGTAAATCATGCCCTTTCACTTTTATTGCTGAAAGCTGCATCCTGCAGAAGAGCATTCTTACTCCGTATTTTATGAGGACTGGAATGCTCAGTCATCCAGTAGTATTTCGTGTGGAATAAACATAAAAAAAATCCCTGACCATACCACTGCAAAAGAGAATGTTTATTTTCTCTTTTCCCATGAACCAAATTTTCTTTTGTCGTATAAGATAATAACATAGAAAATTGTCGAAAGCAGCGAAGATTTTTTGCTGTGGTATAAATTATAACTGTGTGGAACGTGGTGGGATTAGCAGTGCATACAGCGTACAGCTGTACCAATGTATGTGGCCTGGTGCAGGGGATTTCAATGATTTCTAGCAAACGTTAGACAGAAGACTAGGAGGTTAAGAATAAAAAAGGAGCAAGATTAAGCTGGGTCATTTATGTGTGATTTACCTGACAGTTTACATGTGTTTAAAATGGTTAAGTATTATAACATTTGAAAAAATAAATTTTTTCCAGATTTTCTAATCACTTACATGGACTGTTTACACTGAAGAAAACATTTTAAAGTTTGGAATAGTCTTGTTCCTGGCACAAGGAATTAATCGAATAATTTTCAGCTTATTTCATGGAGTACTGGCAGATAATAAAGAGCATTGTCTGTGAGGTTTTGATCATAAACTGGGCAAGTGGTGTTTGCTGCTTGGTTGCCTGGATTCAATCTGTTTCCCAGCATTGCATAAGCTGTCTATGAGCTTGCCTTCAAATGCTCCTTCCTTGGTAGTTAAAACATGACAGATTAGCAAAAATTCTGCTGTTATTAGCAGCAGCTTCTTCCTTCCTCTGTGACAGCTCTGGTACAAAGATCCCCTGGCTCTCAGGGCTCTCCTGGCCTCAGTGTCAGTGTGGTTGTGTTCCTTAGGAGCTATTTTTTCCCCTATATCACTGGAAGGAAAAGGAAAGCATAAAAGCTCTAGTGTTGGCTGCCTGAATGCCTTTCCTCTCCCTTGTTTCTCTCCAGCCACTAAAACATGGATGTCTCGACCACACGGTTCAAAGAGAAACTTAAAATTACCCAAATGTCAGGGATTCCTCCAATCCTCTTGGAGAGCACATTAACCATGGTGATAATTGAAGGGCTGTTTCCTGAGAAAACTTAGAATTTACATCTGTGTGGGGCCTGCTGACACCTCCATTGGGCTGGAGGGTTTGTGATGGAGCAGCGATGGAGCAGCACGGTCCTGCAGGGTGGAAGAGAGCCAAGGCAACACCTCCTCCTCGGCTTTTTCCTTAGCACTGCCTATGAAGTTGGGAATTGTCAGGGAACAGCTTTGAGCCAGTCCCCATTTCACCTGGCAGTGACCCTTTGGCCTTCCTGTCCGCTGCTGCTGTAGGGACAGTTTCACATCTGTGCGTAACTTGAGGAAAGGCAGAGTGGTTTCTGCAGCCCTGCCCTTCCCAGGGCAGCCACACTGTCACTGTCACCCTGTGCTGAGGTGGTGGTGTGCGTGTGGCCTCCTGCCCCTCGCTCCTTCCTGCAGAGCTGGGGAGCAGCAGAATAATGCTCCTCACACCTTCCCTCCGGGGTCACAGGTGAGGGAAAGCAGCAGATTTTGTTGTTGTGAGGAGTCAGAAACACTGTCACAGGTTAGTCCTGAGGCGCTGCTTTTCTGGCTATTTCTTCCACTCATCGATGTGAATGTGTTAAATTTGCCGAGTGAATGAAACAGTGAGAGCAAAAAATCCTGAGTGAAGGAGATGTGATAAATGTTAAAATTTGGTTTTCTTTGACTTCCTGCTCTTTCTCAGCTCACCTTTGAGGAGTTTACGGCTGACCTTCTCTGTGAGTGCTTGGAAGTCCCAGCACTGTCTGGGCTCATTTCTCCAGGGACATGGTGAAAGCTCTTGGCAAGACTCCACACTCCAAAGTTTCTCTCCTGGAGTGTGGTGGCAGGATTTGCCATGTGAGCCTCCACACAGGATGGGCTGTGTCAGCTTGGCTCCTGGCACAGTCTGGGAAGTGCAGCAGCACGCAGAGCCCTCTCCCCTTGCCTTGCTGCTGTCCCAGGCTCGAAAGGGTTTATCTCTGCATTTCCCTTCCTCCATGCTGGGTCGGCACTGCAGAGTGGGAGCCAAGAGCAGGAACAGGATCTTGCGTACAGGTGCAAAGGATGGGAGGAAGCCTCATCCTCTCCTGGCCTTAACAACTTCTGGAGAAATAAATACTCTTAAGTGTCATTCTGAGGCAATTTAGGGAAATGTTTTCTGAAAATCTACCTCAACACTCAAGGTACTGGCTTTTGGTGCCTGTAGCGGTTGCAAACCCCAGATTTTAGCAGGGAGCCCTTAAATACTTTCTCTGCTTTTCTGTGCTCCGAGGGGTTTATCCCGACAGGCCCTGCCTGTGAGCCACATGTTGTCCCTGTCTTGCCTCCCCCCAGCTGGTAACAGGAATGATCCAGCCTCTCCTTGGGAAGCACTTTTAAATCCCCAGAAGCCTTAATGCTGTGGCTGAGTAAAAGCAAACAGTGAAAGCCAAGCAGTGCAATTTGCAGAGCAGAGCAGCTGTCTCCTCCCCAGAAAGGCAGGAGTAAAACCACTAATTCTGGGTTATATCCTAATCCCCATGTAGCCTTTGACTGTTCAGCAGCACAGTAGCCTGTTCTAATGTAAACTTCTGCCTACAAAGCTCTTCACTAAGGTGAGCATTTTTCTGTTTAGACTTGATGGGAAGATCCAGTGAGGGGTTTCTCTGATTGCTCTAAGTTTTCCCTTTTTGTGGAAGGGTGCATTTAAGGGACAATTGAAATTTTAAAGGGCAATTGAAAAGAGGCCCATGAGTGCTCAATGGAATTTGTTGCCCTGTGTCCTGAGCGTACACCAGAGGCCTCTGTTCCTCTCCTTTTTGGGCTGCTTGCTCACCCAAGTGCTGTTCTAGAAACCAAGCTAAGATTTGTTTTGACATTTTCCGCTCTAAATATGCAGAAAATGAACCTTTTCAAATTCTATAAACATTCATGTGAATGTGGTTTTTATCCACACCTCAGGGATAGATGAGGCACTCAGACTCACCCTAGGAGGAAATGTGATTTTGGCTGCTAGGATCATTTTCACATTCCATTTGCCCTTGGCAAATCAACTGTCTCTTAAAGTATTGGTTTTCTCTAGTGCTGATATGAAAATTGTCCCCAGTGCCTTTGCATTTGCTGAAAATCAGAAAGAAAACCGTCTTGGATTTTATATAATGGGAAAAGGAAAGTCTCCAATACCAAAACACTCTTGGAGATTGGACAAATAAACAAATTACTTATGTAAACATATACAGAGAAAAGGCTGAGGGGAAAAGGTACAAATGTGCTGTGAATTAATGGTACAAAAACCATCTCTACTAATCTCTACAAAACCATCTGACCAATAAGTAGGACAGGTGTCCCTGTGATGCCTTTCTCTTGCTGTTGGACTGGGTGAGACCTGTGTGTTTGATTTTGCTTATCACAGAGGTGATTCCTTTCTGCTTGAATCATGGGTTATTTATATGTTGGAGATGGATGTTTGAATTGAACTGTTAAAGAGGCAAATCCTTGACTGAACCCTGAGTAAATCCCTGAGTAAGAGCAGTCTCTGAGTCTCACACAACTCTTCCGTTGAGGCATCTCTTTACCCTTGATCTGGAGGCATTTTGCATTGTTTCACACCAGAAACGTTTCCTCACACCCCCATGTTTTTTCCTTTCCAGCTCTCCCTCTGGATCAATGAGAAGATGCTCACAGCCCAGGATATGTCCTATGATGAGGCAAGGAACCTGCACAGCAAGTGGCTGAAGCATCAGGCATTCATGGCAGAGCTTGCATCCAACAAAGAGTGGCTGGAGAAGATTGAAAAGGTAAGTAAAGAACATCCAAAAAATGCCCTTATCTTTGTCCAGGGTGGTTGTGCACCAAGATGGGATCTGCTGCTCTGCAGAACTGGTCCTTAAATCATCCCACAGCTGAGGCTGAAGGAGATTTGTGGTGCATTGTGTCTCCATCCAACCCATTTTATTCCCCACTGATGTTAAAAGGCTTTTATCCAAGACATTCACTCAGACATTGGCTGAGGTGCCAGTTTAGTTTTGTCTAGTCTTTCCTATGTGCCAGAAGGAAGGCATAGCCTAAATTTCATACCCGAAGGGTAAGTGGGGCAAATGTTGGGATTGGAGCCAGTAAAGTAGAGGCACTTCCCGGGAAATAACGGAATATAGGGAATAGCTGAGTTTATTCTGCTGTGCTGCTAAGCTGGTTTTCATTCATTTAGGACTGTAACCAAGCTGCCTTTCCCCTTGCAAAATTAGGGCATGAGGTAAAGAACATCCAGTTTTGTGATTAATTAAGACTCACAGCTCTGTATCAAGTTGCTTTGAAGCCTTAACACGCTGTGATGAGCTGTACTTTCCCCCCCATTTCTCCTGTGCAGCTCTGGAGCACTGAGGAGTCTCCTCTTTAGCTCTGACAGTGGGTTTCTGTTCAGTGTAAGTTAGCTTAATTGCTCATTTCCTCTCCCACTTTGGCACTCCATATCCCATTAGAGGCTTTTCTGTGATCTACAAATAGCAATACCCTTTAATGGTGTAATTAGAAGGCTGCTCTTAGTACTGGAAGTTCCTTTTTAGTGATGCTAATAATCCTCCTCCTTTGCCTCTGGAAAATCAGATTGCAGCAAAGGACCGGGGTTGTGTACAGAGTTGTGACAGTCCCTGGATTAACATTCATATGGAATGTGCTGGGTTGGGGGCAGCATTCCCACCTGCACCCAGGTGCAGAGATAGAAGGATAATTAGAATAAAGACAGTATTTCCCAAACTCTGCCAGCATTATGCTGGGTGTTCATGGTTCTCTGGTGATGTGGCCCCCGGAAGCTGGGGCCTCAGGACATGGAGTGTGTGCAGCTCCAGCTCCCTGCTCCATCCTGCCTGAGCAGTAGCCCCAGGAGCTCCCTTCAGGGAACATGCGCAATGGAGAAGAGAAAGGAAGCGTTGCTTGACCTTCCCATTGCTAAAAACCCCTCTTCCAGGCAGCAGAGGGACCTGGGAGCTGATTTTCTGGAAGGAGTCACTGGATAATTGGAGATGGAAAATGAGTGGTTGATGCTGCCAGCAGATGAGGAATCCTGAGTGCTTATTAATCACGATAATTGCCCTAACGGGCTGTGAGTGCTCCCGAGGAGGTACCATTTGGTTGCTCTCTGCTTTGCAGGAGGGAATGCAGCTCATTGCAGAGAAACCAGAGACTGAGGCCGTGGTGAAGGAGAAGCTGACGGGTCTCCACCAAATGTGGGATGAGCTTGAATCCACCACCCAGACCAAGGCTCAGCGTCTCTTTGATGCAAATAAGGCAGAGCTTTTTACCCAGAGCTGCGCAGACCTGGATAAGTGGCTGAATGGTTTGGAGAGCCAAATCCAGTCAGATGACTACGGAAAAGATCTCACCAGTGTCAACATCCTGTTGAAGAAGCAGCAGGTAAATAGAGCATGGGGTGCAGTGGGCAGACAGCAGATAGCTGCACTCAAAGGAATGGGCAGGGCAGGCTTTCAGATTTGGAAAGAAAGAACTGCTTTTCTTTCTTCCTAGTCTTTCATGTATCTTTAAGAAGAACAAGAAATATATCCAGCAACAAATCAGACCATAATTATTAACACGGTAAATCCTCACTGACCTCCCTTCTGAGGAACCTGTTGATGTGCCCTAATCGTATCAACAGCTTCCATCCCAGTTTTCAGGACCTTTTTGCCATGTTTCTTTTTAGATGCTGGAGAATCAAATGGATGTCCGTAAGAAGGAGATAGAGGAGCTGCAAAGCCAGGCAAGGGCTTTGAGCCAAGAGGGCAAGAGCACAGATGAAGTCGATGGCAAACGCCTTACTGTAGAAAAGAAATTCTTGGAGCTGCTAGAGCCTTTGAATGAGAGAAAGGCCAACCTGCTGGCCTCCAAAGAGATCCACCAGTTCAACCGGGATGTGGAAGATGAAATTGTGAGTATTAAAGAAATCCCGTTCCCGAGGCAGTAGATCAATGTTGGAATACTGCTGCTTTCTGAAGCTTGTGTGCACCAGCCTCTCTCTGCTGCCCCAGCTGTATCTGGAGTTGGTTGAAATCACATGTTCTCTCTCTTTCAGTTGTGGGTTGGGGAGAGGATGCCCATAGCTACGTCTACTGATCATGGACACAACCTCCAGACTGTGCAGCTACTAATAAAGAAAAATCAGGTAAGTGGGTGCTGTTAGAGCTCCATACCTGCTGTTTCTCCTTAGTGCTGACTAATTCGGCAAGGAAAGGTTTGGGCTAAAACAATGGGTGCTGTGGTGTGACCACAGGTGGTGGCACAGCCCCGGGCTGTCCACACGAGCTCATGGCATGTGTTTGGCTGCCCCTCTGGAGTTAAGACCCCTGACTTGCATTTCCTTTTCATTTGTGCATTGTCTCATCAGTCAATTTTCTCCCGTGTAGACCCTTCAGAAAGAAATCCAGGGCCACCAGCCTCGTATTGATGACATCTTTGAGAGGAGTCAGAACATTATCACAGAGAGCAGCCCCAATGCTGAAGTCATTCAGCAGAGACTTGCAGACTTGAAGCAGCTGTGGAACCTCCTCATCGAGGAGACAGAGAAACGCCACAAGCGCCTGGAGGAGTCTCACAGGGCTCAGCAGTATTACTTCGATGCAGCCGAGGCTGAGGCCTGGATGAGTGAGCAGGAGCTCTACATGATGTCAGAAGAGAAAGCCAAGGTGAGCAGCTTCACAGTGACACTACTGTTGGCTTAATGGCTTTGCTGGAGGGAGGCAGGTGACATAATTTAATGTGGCACTATGGAATGGTAACATAAACAAATTTAACTTCCTGGTGAAGCCTGAAGTGATCATAGCTTCTACCTGTTCTGATATCTCTGAGAGTGGTCAGGATAGGCTGTGCTGTGTGAAGCCAGGGAAGCATCCTCACACTGCAGAGGGCAAGTCTGTGCCTGCCTTCACTGCAAGGTTAGGGTTGCCAGTGCGGTCCAGTTCGGTCCAGTTTTCTGTTAGTTTTGAATGACAGCACAATTCACCTGGCTGTGAAACAGGGCCTGGTGGTCAGTCAGCTGCTACCACTGTCACCAGCCTTGACTCCCAGTGACCACCAGCTTTGACTCCCAGCTTCATACCATACTAAAGAGAAAGTATACTCCTGTTTTCCAAGGAGATGTTAGTGCTGGAGCTTGTTTGTTATCAACATAAATGCACCATGTTCACTGCCCTGATAAAATAGAGCTCAGCTTTGTATCAGGAGAACACATTCCAAAGGTTCTCAATTCACTCTCCAGTTAAAAATGGCTTGTTTTCTTTTTTATCTGTTGCAAATAGCTCACTATGCGAAATATGGTATTGAAAAGATTTATTGACAGTATCAGTTAACACTGAGAGTTGGGGGCTGTTTTTCTTAGCTATAACAGTGCATAAAAAGTTTTGATTGGAAGTTCTCCAGGCACTGTGGTGGAGAATCCATTGGCATGGGCTGTGTAGGATTTCTTTTCTTTGCCCCATGCTGTTGTTGAGATACCTGACAAGTGGTGTGTCTTAATCTGTTCCATGTTTCTGAACTCTGCACCAGTGTTGTGGAAACACACAAAAAGCTTCATAGAAGAGGAAACTCGACATGCTCAATGCCCAGCTGATGTAATTTTGTTCTGCACCCCAGAGGCATTGATGCATTATCTCTTTCACTCATTATTTTGCTTTCTGGGGGCACCATTTGCTGTGACATCAACTGTTCTATACCACTGGCAGAAGGACTTGTCTTCAAGCTGTACTTGGGAGCAACTCCTTATAATTCTTCCTGTCATTTTCTGTCACCCTTACAGGACGAACAGAGTGCAGTGTCCATGCTGAAGAAACACCAGATCTTGGAACAAGCTGTAGAAGATTATGCTGAAACTGTGCACCAGCTTTCAAAGACCAGCAGAACTTTGGTGGCAGATAATCACCCAGAAAGGTATTAACTGCTATTTTTAATTGGATCATGAGTTCTTTGAGTGATTCAGTCCCTTCATTGGGTGGTTCTGACACACAAAGACCACAGCAAAGAGTAAGTAGCTCAGAAGCTCATACAGAGGGAGTTCAGCCTCACTCAATTCAAGGTGCGTGTTGGACCACCCTGATTTGGCCAGAGACAGGGTCAGTATGTGCAGCTGCTGATTTCTGGTGGTTCTGGACACCTGGAGTACCTGTCTGTTGTGTCCCCTGTGCAGGCTGCAGTGTCAGGTCTGCCAGCACTGCTGAACCTCACAGAGGTGGGGCAGTCCTCAGGGACACGGTCCAGATCTGCTCTTCCAACCAACTTTTATGTCCAGCACGGAAGGTCACAGTCATTAATCCTTCTGCAGTGCTCCCCAAGATCTGCCTCTTTTCTTTGAGATTCCAGCAGAATCAGAACCTGGAATCAGATGCTTTAAACGTGGGCACATTAACATCTTACTTTTGGTAAATTTATCTCATCTTTCGTAAATGGCTTTCCCTGGGGGAGAATTCAGGAAGCTTAAGAACCATTTTGCTGTAAGAGTTGCAGCTCAGCATACACAATTCTTCACTGGCTTCAGCTGCAAGGCTGATTCCACTCTGAGGCTGATGTATTTAACTGCTCAGCCTGCACAGGCTGGAAGGTGGCACTGGCCTAGGACAGACACGCTGCCTCCGGTGGAAGGTTGTTTTTTAACTCTAAAGCACTCTCTTGTGGTCATGATTGCTTCTGATGAGAGCAGATTTCCTGGCTGAGCTGTCTGAGTACTGGAATAACATCATCAGCTTTACAAGGCAGAGGGAAGGCACTTTGACAGCACTGTATGGCTCAGACAAAATAGAGGCAAAAGTTACAGCAAGTAGAAATATTCATCCCTTGTGCAAACGCTGAGCTTTAGGGGGTAAGAAACCCATGAGTGCTGCTGAACTCTGAAGTAGAGTTTGACTGAAAAGGAACTGCTCCCTGCCTCAGCAGCTCAGGTCCTGCCTGTAGCTTTGGGAGAAGACTCTGGTGTGATCTGTGGCCAGACAAATGGAGAGCTGGATTCCAGCTCCCCTCTCTAAAGCCAGGGGGTTACAGTACAGGACAGACAAGTTTCCCAGCTATTGCTGTCACCTCTGCCAGCAGAGGATCTGTCCAGCGTGTCCAAGTTGAATTCCTGCTTGCAGCAGATGTACGTTCTGTGGATTAAATACCCCGAAAGACTTTTATTCCTTGCAGTTTTCCCCATTTGGTTTTGCTTGCAAAGGCAATGCAGACTCAGTACTGTTTGGTTTTCCAGCGAGCGCATCAGCATGCGTCAGTCCAAGGTGGACAAACTCTATGCGGGCCTGAAGGACCTTGCTGAGGAGAGGAGGGGCAAGCTGGACGAGAGGCACCGGCTGTTCCAGCTCAACCGCGAGGTGGACGACCTGGAGCAGTGGATCGCCGAGAGGGAGGTGGTGGCGGGGTCCCATGAGCTGGGCCAGGACTACGAACATGTCACAGTGAGTCCTTGGAGGAGCCCTCTCTGAGTGCTGCTCACAGAGGGTGGCTGGGCTCGCTCAGGTCTCTCTGTAGCCAGAGCGCTGCATGAGGCTCTTTCTCTGCCTTCCAGATGCTGCAGGAGCGATTCCGGGAATTCGCCCGGGACACCGGGAACATCGGGCAGGAGCGGGTGGATACTGTCAACCACATGGCAGATGAACTCATCAACTCCGGTCACTCGGATGCTGCCACAATCGCCGAGTGGAAGGACGGACTCAATGAGGCCTGGGCGGATCTCCTGGAGCTCATTGACACAAGAACACAGATCCTTGCAGCCTCTTACGAACTGCACAAATTTTACCACGATGCCAAGGAGATTTTAGGACGTATCCAGGACAAACATAAGAAACTGCCTGAGGAGCTTGGTAGAGACCAAAACACAGTGGAAACACTACAGAGAATGCACACAACGTTTGAGCACGATATCCAGGCCCTGGGCACCCAGGTGTGTGGCAGGTGAACTGTGGGTGTGGGAACCTGAGCTGCAGAGTTTGCTGCTGCCCTTGGCTGCTCTGTGGCTGGGAGACAGAGTGCTGCCAGCTGCTTCCCACGTGTAGTGCTGTGGGAATAACCTCAACTGCATCCTTTTCTTATCTGTCTGTCTGCTGCTCTGCCATTGCATTCAGTCGATTATCTAAAGTAGCAATCTGTAAGTACACGGGCTTCTGAACATGTTGGCAATTGTTGGATGTTATTCCATTTCCTCTCCTTGGTTGAAGAAGAAATGAGAAAGGCAGAGAGCTTCTGTATTGATTCAAAGTACAAAATATGAAGGAATGTATAAGCCTGGTTGGCTTTTTGAGGTTTGGTTTTATTTTGGTGGGTCAGTTTGGGTTTTTTGGGTTTTATAAACACCAAAAAGCCCCAGTCAAACCCTTTGTGCCAGGCACTGTTTTATTTTTCCTTTCTGAGAGGCAAAGACCTACACAGAGGCTTTCTGACTTGGTTATGAACCTGGACATTCTGAATTAAATATTTCTTGGTGCTTCCTAAGAGCAAAAGAGATTTAAAATCCACAGTTCAGGCTAAGATTTTTAAAAGCATCCAAACTTGATGTAATTCTGAATCTTTTGAAGCCAGGGTGTGTCAAGTAGAAGGTGGCAGCTGCTCATACAGCGCCGGGGGGATTCTAAATCAAAATACAACATTCAGCTGCCAAAAGGAGAATTTGGGAAGGGAACAAGTTGCTTAAGGAATGGAGGAATTACAACTGACTGTATTTATCCCAGTAGGTCAGGAAAGAGCTTTTTTGGCCCAGCTGCCAGCCAATTCTCGCTTATATAGCAGTTTACACTAAAACAAAGGAGATAGAGCAAGCATTTGATTTTCCAGGTGTTTTACTTTCAGAAGCTGTAGATTTTATACAGAAAATGGGAGACATTCACAAAACATCAATCCCAGTCTCTCAAAAAGGTAATTATAATCAAGACCTAAATGAAGGAATATGTAATCACAGCACAGAGCTGTGGGGAGAGCACTTAGGGTAATTTCTGGGTGAAGCAGCCAGAGCACTGAGATGGAGCATTATGAGAGAGATATGGTCTCTGTGCCTGTAGCTAGAAGGCTGTTTGATTTGATGCTAAAAAAATCATTATTAGACAAGAGCTAATGGAATGTTTCCTGGCTTGAAAAATATGGAAAACAGTCAGGAATTAGCATTTGCCATCCCAAGACAGTGTTCGAAAGGAAAATATTTCTAATAGTAGAAGGTTCTTAACATTTCCAAATTTTCTTCTCTTTGAAGTCATTATCTACGTTTTTGAAAAATGACTTCTGTCAACTGGGGTAGTGGTTTGGATACAGAGTTCCCAAGTGCCATTGTCACTTGTGTGAGAGGAAGGGAGTTTGATGATGAAAACGGTCCCCATTTGCCCTGACATGTAACGGTCACTTTGTTTTGGCACCGTGTCTTGCAGCGAGTTCAGGCAACTGAACTTGCTATTTTGGGGGTCCCTTGACCCTACAGTGTTCTCTGAGGGATAATACTGGCTTGATAACAGCACAGACCTTTCTACTGTCAACAGACCAAATGCATTTGCAGTGACTTTAGAAAGCCCCTCAAGTGATGAGTTAGCAGATAAGTGTCCCTGTAGCTGTGACTCAGGAGTCACAAACCCGCTGATGGCTTTGTCTCTCCCAAACCACCACAGGTGCGACAGCTGCAGGAGGATGCAGCACGCCTCCAGGCTGCCTACGCTGGGGACAAGGCCGATGACATCCAGAAGAGGGAAAACGAGGTCCTAGAGGCATGGAAGGCACTGCTGGATGCCTGTGAGGGCCGCAGGGTGAGGCTGGTGGACACAGGAGACAAATTCCGCTTCTTCAGCCTGGTTCGGGATCTCATGCTCTGGATGGAAGACGTTATCCGGCAGATAGAAGCCCAGGAAAAGCCAAGGTAATGTGAGGCATCTCTTCTCCATCAGAAGATAAGACTGAGGAACATCTGTAGGGCTCAGTGTCACTGAGAGTGGCTTTCAGAGCCTGCTGCTGCAGCAGTTTGTGGGTGGCTGCTGGAATAATAGCCTTGGAAAATTGTACCCAAAGAGATTCGGTCTCACACTGGGGTTATTTAATCTCTGATTCAGGCCAGAATGGTGCTGTTGCTAAGGAAAAGCTTCCTGAACTGCGAAGACAATCTAGGAATCAATTTTTTCCTCATTGAATTGTGGGTCAGTTTGCAAATGTAACAGCTGTTAAACCTGAAATCTGTGTTTCTGGTCATTTTAGGGATGTTTCATCCGTGGAACTCCTCATGAACAATCACCAGGGGATCAAAGCAGAAATTGATGCCCGAAATGACAGTTTCACTACGTGCATTGAGCTTGGCAAGTCTCTGCTGGCCAGGAAACACTACGCATCTGAGGAGGTACCATGCTCCCTGCATACAGCCATGGGCTCCTGGGAGTTCTTTCCATGGGAGAAACCTGCCCTGTGTCAACCACAGAGGAATAAAGACAAGTGTCACCTCAGGGACTGATGCACTTATGTGCTGCTGGGAAATCAGGGTATAACTTCACTCTGGGAATTCCTGGTGGGTAGTAGAGGTGGCATCAAGATTTAAAGTGTCATTTTCAGCTCAAAAAGTGGAAAGAAGCTGCTGCACTCCATTCTGTAGGGAATGGCTCTGGGATGGAAAGGTGTCTTCCTTGAGCGAGGACAAAGGCAGCTGTGAGACAGCCTGAGCTTCCTACAGGGAAACTGGAATGCTGTGGAGAGGCCTGCTAGGGGAATGAGCGAGAAAATGTTTGTTGTGCAGGGAGTAAATTCAAGGAATATTAAGAGAACCACATCCAACTGCTTAAAGCCTTGATTTATTTTCTGATATGTCTAGACCAGGGGATAGAGGCTTAGCCCTTGGTTCTCCTGCCTCCCTTTGGGGAAGGGAGGATAACCAAACATTGTGAGGCACTTCCCTCTCCGGGAGGGGAGAGCTTCTGCAACAATCCTGAGCAGCACATTTTGCATTATTTGCTGTAAAAGGGCAGAAGATTCAGTGCCTGATTGCACTATTTACATTTGTTTGCCCATTACATCCTTTTATCAAATACTCTGGGTGCTGTAGCTTTTCACAGACACATAATACTTATGCAAATGTGATATTTTAATGAAAATGTCACATTTATTTATACTTGGAAGAGAAAAGCAGCTGTTGTTTGCACGGTGAAGTCACTTCCTGAGGAACTCGTGCAGTGTCTGTCAGTGCAGGGTGGGGGAGAGCTGCTGCCTGGTGCTTGTGTAACAGCCCTGCTCTCTGCTCTCCATCCAGATCAAGGAAAAGCTCCTGCAGTTGACCGAAAAGAGAAAAGAAATGATTGACAAGTGGGAAGACAGATGGGAGTGGCTGAGACTGAGTAAGGACACCCTTGGATTTCTTTTGGGCTGGGCCGTGTCTCTCTTCTTTGTGCCTTTCTGGGCGTTGAAAAAACCCTGCAGCTCCTCACTTTTCTGTTACAGTGCTTGGAAGTGTGTTTATGCTGGAATAGCTGCAAGGTTCACACCTGTTGGTTGTTAAATAATGGAGAATTTGAAACCAAGAAACCCGCACCAAAGGTCTTGCTCTATATGATCACATTTGGAGCTCGGTGCAGTAGCTCTGCTGTATTTTGCAGGTGTCACATTCCAACTTCTATGCTGAAGTTAGTAGGTTACAGCAGATAGAACAAAAATAACACATTAAACTTGCAAAATGATTCTTGCATTTTTCCTTAAAACAAAGCCAACAGGAGAATTTCTGTCTTTTCTATGATCAGTTTCACTGAACTTAGCTAAGGGGAACACTTAGCCAAGTGCATGTACTTTGTTTCCTGAGCTGTGTTTAAGTAAATCCCAAAGCTGCCTGATGACTCCATGATGCTCTTCTTTGTGACATTAATGGCACTGACACCTGTGCTCTCTTTGCTCAGTTTTGGAGGTGCACCAGTTCTCCAGAGATGCAAGCGTGGCTGAGGCCTGGCTGCTGGGACAGGAGCCCTACCTGTCCAGTCGTGAAATAGGGCAGAGCGTCGATGAGGTGGAAAAATTAATCAAGCGGCACGAAGCGTTTGAGAAATCCGCAGCTACCTGGGACGAGAGGTTTGCAGCACTGGAAAGACTAACCACGGTGAGTGTCTGAACCTCCCTGGCCATTCCTCTTGGCTGATGGCTTGGAATAACTGCCAGCATCACCCACCTGATCCCCATTTGTTGGCTGGTTGTTGATCGACCTCAGCCAACTACCCAGAGCCTGAAGTTTCGTGTTTCCAGCCATACTAAAAAACTCTCTCCAGTTAATTTGAACTCAACAACCTGCAAGGAAAAAGCTTAAATGATAATTGACCTCAAGAGTCAACAGGAGCTGTCTCGGGCCTGGGAGTGATAACCCAGAAGGAAATCTTAGAGCTGAGCAGTTTGCTCCAGCCTTCTGCTGTACTGGTTGCCTTCTAAAAGGGCAGGGTGAATCTGAGTGAAGAGACACAGATCCGAACACTTTAAATTCTTTTTGGTTAAAGATGGGAAGGGGGCGGTGATAGTGATGTTTGTTGTGTTGTGACTGCTCCAGTGCAAGGCTGTATTGTCCCCTAGGAAGACACAATAAGCAAAAAAAACCCCAAGCCCCATTTTGAACACAGCTGCAATGTCAGTCATTAATGCTTGGAGAGCATTTTACCATCTTTGGAGAACAATTTGGCTTTAGACACTACAGTTGAAGTGGCCTGGGTTTTCACACAGACTGAGCGTCACAGCTGCAGACAAAAGGAACTGGAGTTTCTCAGTGTCTTCACAAATCAGGCTGGTTTTATGGAGATGGGTAATTTCAGGGATTCAGACATGGAACATTTTAATTCTGTGTTTGGCACGCACACAAGAAGATGTTGCTTTTGGATATTTTAATAACTTGGTCTGTTTTCTTGTTTGTCTGAGTTTTATTCTAGTAGAATGAATTGGAAAATAGACATGGCCAGTGGTGGGCTGCTGTCAGAGGGTCTGATGCTGATGCCCTCCCTGACAAATTCAGTGCCACAAATTTGGCATGAATGATGCTTTTAAAGACTGATGCCTTCCAATTTTTTCCCCACTCACTTTAATTTCAGTAAGGAATCAGAAAAACATACAGAGTTATTGTTAGTTTCTAGAACACCCCATGAAAAATGAGCAGTGTTTTTAAATAAAAAATGTTTCCTCTACCAGCTGGAACTGCTGGAAGTCCGTCGGCAGCAAGAGGAGGAGGAGCGGAAGAGGCAGCCGCCCACTCCGGAGACCAAGGTTGCAGAGGATGGAGACTCCCAGCAGCAATGGTGAGCTGGACTCTGCACTTGTCTCGGGGAACCCTTGGGCTGACAATGTGCTGTAAAAGGAGAGGAGGTTGTATGGGTTTGTAACATGACCCTTGTTAGAAGACTTGGTGGTTTATAGGGACAGGACCTCTCCCAAACCCCTGAATTCCCTGCTAAGTTCCCATTTTCCAGTTGTCACTGCTGAGGCCCAAAAGTAGGAAGGCTGGTTTTATGTCCCCCGGGTTATGAATTGCAGTTTCTGAACAATCTTGGCTTTTTTCTTTGATGAGCATCAGTTACAGATTTTAAGCTGTGTCCATGGAACATTGACATTTATGAAATTGCTTATGTGATAGGAGGAGGTTTATTTGTAGGGTAACCGTCAGTAAAGCCTGGTTAAATCTCACTTCACACTGGGTTTATTCAGCCTGAGGATTTTAGGAACACGCTTAAATTTCTTGAATTAATATTCAGTAAGAAAATCTCATTTTGTTGAACAAGATGGGTGACTTCCAAGAAGCTTATACAGTTTCTTTTCTTTTTCCTCTGTCCAACAGGGATGGGACAAAAGGAGAACAGGTTTCCCAAAACGGTTTGCCCTCAGACCAGGAATCTCCACGGGTTAGTTACCGCTCCCAAACCTACCAAAACTACAAAAACTTTATTAGCAGACGGACAGCCAATGACCGCTCGTGGTCTGGACTGTGACCCACAGAATCACTTGCAGCAACAGAAACCTTTTTTCAGTATGGTTTACTGGTACTGGTTTAATCTTTTGGCTTCAGATTTCCCTGCTGCTTTTCTCTTCCTTCCCATCAGTTGACTTTTATTTAATTAGCAGCTCCTTGGACATTTATTTGCTTCACTTTAATCTTTGTTTATTTGAATCTCCCCACTGACACTCAGTTGCTTTAAGGTGACACATTTATTTCATGTTATTTACTGTGAGTTTTTCATGTCGCTAATAGTATTAAGATTTTCCAGCGAAAGCGTCCTTTATATGAGTAATTGAGATGTAATGAGATTACATCCTAATGAAGAAGAGCACTAGGACCTGACAGGTATGACGCATCGAGTTATACTAACAGGTCTCAGCACGGCAACTTTATTAAATCAGCTGCATTAGCAAGAGTTATGTACCAGGCCAAAGATAATCCCCGAGTGAGCTGGGCAGGAAGGGCTGGGAGGGGGGAGTGTGACTGGACAAGTAAAAGCCTTAAGGTTAGTTTGTATAACATTCCATGCAGAATGGACTCATTGACTGCAGAGACAAATAAACATGAAATAAACCGTTCAAAACCAGTATCTAGATTTATCTGGGGGTTTAGAGCTCATGCAGAGTTGTGATCTTGCTGTGTTGGGGCCCCGCTTGGCCTCAGTCCTGTCCAGCTGGCACTACAGCAATTTGATTTCTGGCCACCAGAGAGACAGGAGTAGGGTGTAGCCCCTTGGGGAGAGGTTGTGATGCTTTCCTTTAAAAACGAAATAAAATACATTGTCTAAGATCCCAGCTCTTTATTTTACATAGGTGCAGGCTGAATGCTCCATGCCTTACTCGCTCCTTGATAGGGGGTGTCCCCGTGGAGTCAGGGTGCATGCCAAGAATCCTCACGTGCAGCCATGACAATGCCAGTAAATGTCTCTGGAGTTAATGCAGCACAGGAGCTGAATCTGGCTCCCATCCCCATCCCCTTCCTGCAGAGCCTCCTTGTTGCAGTTAATGCTTTGAGTGAAAGGACACTTCTCTTTGTTACAGAACCTGGCTCTCTGGGGTCACATTCAGTGCAGGAAAGGCTCCTGGCAGGCTGGGATCCATGGATATCAGGGCTCTTACAGTGCTGCAGAGCAAACATGGGTCCCAGCCGATGGCTCTAGCAGGAAATGTCTTTCAGCACGAGTTTGGCTTTAAGAAGCCCATCCCAGTTAGGTCTGAATCTGCACACAGACTCTGCCAATGCTCCACAGTACCTGGCAGTTCTACCTTTCTCTTTCTGGAAATAAAACCATTAGGTTCTTCTTTAGCATTCAGTCCTGGAGCGAGCTGTTGTACATTCTAGTGTATATAAATTCTGTACAGTTGAGGCAGGGAATGTGAGGTGATCTTCAGGCACATCCCAGATCATCATCTTGTTGGTTAGCACAGCCTTATACATCACCTGTTTACTTCTTTAGAAATTTTATTTTATTGCCATGCTACATAATGCATTTCCATGTTCATCTTTGCTATCTGCACTTCAGTCTTCCGTGAGAACTTTCGAGCTCAGTTTGTTGAGTCCTGTGTTGCAATACCTCGGGTGTACAGAGCTGTGTCAGTTCTGCTGTGAGGCACAAGGTGTGCTGCTGTTGGTCGGAATTTTGGCTTCTGACAACTGGCTGAGCAGTGCAGCTGAATTGTTCTGTGTGGGCTGAGCTTGTGAACTGAGAGCGGTGATTGAAAGGATGTGCTTCAGTAACTGTACTTTTGTCTTTCCACTTCATGATGCATGTTTTTTTTTTTCTTTTGTCAGGATAACAACATATAGCTTCTTAATGCTTTATAAAATTACATATGAATTTATGGGGATGCTCTGGTGGCTGCCCTGTGCCTCGAAAATGTGCCAGTTCTCAGGTCAGGATAGCTGTAGCTTCAGACTCCACCATCTGCAGAGCCTTCACATATATTCTAGCAAAAAAGTAGTCTATAGAGGAATCTATAGTCATAGACTTTTTTTATTTGTATTAGTACACTTACATAAAAATTCCACTTTTATGACGATGAAGAAAAAGTAAGTTGTCAATTAAGGTCATCATTTCAGGCACTAGAAGAGTAGGATTTCACCTATTTATTGTAGCCTGTGGGTCTGGCTAAAGGCATTAGGAAGGTCCTTTTGCCAGAACAGCCAAGAGGTTGGCATCAGAACCAGGCAAATCATCTGGTTCTTCAGCTGTGGGGCAGAGCCTTGAGTCGATGAACTGAGCAGATGCTGCTTCAAGCACTGTGAAATCCAAAGGGGCGCCTCTGTCATTGTCACCACCTCTGTCATTGTTGCATGTCTCAGTCCTGCTTTAAAGATTTCCAGAGTAGCCTGTAGCCACTAAAGCACTTCCAACTAACCCCTCAGACACCACTGAGAGAACCGTATCATGTACACGAGACCTGTTGTGTTGTAACAGGAGTTTGCTGTTGCTGTTTGTCCTCCAACATGCGTTGTCTCCGCATGCCCCATGCATGTTTCCATTGAAGTGTGTTCAGCTCCTGTTTTTTCTCCGTTTTCATGACACATCCTTTGCAGAGCTGTTCATTATTTATTTTGCTTGTTTTCTGTTAATTGTAGATAACACGTGAAAGGAAATAAAACCTGAAAGAGCGTCAGAAAGCTTTTATAGGCCTTTTACAACCAGTAGAATTTGATGTAGAAGGTGCAGGTCTGATGGTGTGATTGACGTTGGCAGTTACTGTTCAAAGCCACAGGGTTGCAGATTGCAGAACTGAATTCTGTATTATTTCCCATAAAACACATTGAGTAGCTGTGCGGTGGCTGCTGGTTTGAAACTGGTCTGGTTTACCTCAGATTAGGGGTTCTAGGTACCCCCAAATCAGCCCTATTTTCACATCTCGCTGGTACCGCTCCAGCAAATGTGCTGCTTTCTGTATCAGTGCAGGGGCCAGGTACATATGGGGAATTTTTTTAAGGTGTGGAGACAAGTTCCTGTGGGCTGTGTGATTCCTCAGCGCTGCTCAGAGGTTTCAGGTCCCTCAGACAGGGCTCCAGCCAGCAGCAAAGCAGAGTTTGAGCTTCAGGGGCTGTCACAGGACAGAAAGGTGTGCAAAGGGCTCTCCTTGTCCTTGAAGGGATCTGTTGGCCATGGGTGGTTGACATGGGTGATGAATGGTGACTCAGGGGTTGTTCATTCCACTACCTGTGTTTTGGCAGTGTTTGGATAATCTTCAGCCTCATCTATTTACCCTCTCCCCCTCTTTAATGCAACATTTTTGTTCTACTTTGATATTTGGATACAAGTAGTGAGGGTTGATGGCTTAGATTGATCCTAATTGTGAAGGAGCAGCATAAGGCTAGGTGTCTGTAGGGACAGGGTGAACCAGATCTGACTGAAGTGCAATGTGAGCTGTGATTCTCTCCCTGTTTGAGGGTGTAGTGTCTGTACTCTGGAGGTTTAGGTTGCTAAAGGCAGTTAACCAATCCTTCCCATGTTCAGAGCAAGCTGACACTCAGATCTTCCTAGGCCAATGGTGAGGTACGAGGTGTGAGGCACAATAATGGATATTGGGCAGGTATAAGAATTTCTAGCAAATGATGGCAAAATTGAGTTCGTTGCATAATAATTCGGCTGCTTTTGATTTGTCCAGGCCATGTGCAGAAGTGGGAATGTCTAATTATTGTGCCATTCACAAAAACCTGCTTGTCTGCATAAAACCAGTCCAGAATGTTTGTAATCTACTAGAGCATTAGCAGCACTGAGCTTTAGTAACTTGCTAATAATAATACTACACACTGGTTGTGTAACTCCTGAGCTGCTACCAACGGCTCTACACATCAAAGTAATGGTACAAGAAAAAAAAAACTGGGACCAAGCTGCATTTCAAAAGCTTATAGCCATTAGGATTCCAATTTAAATGATTTTTGGATGAATGGCTCCTGAAGACGTCGCCAGCTTGACCAGTGAGAGCTGCTGGAAACACGGCTGCTCTCTAGGCTATCGATCCCAGTGCGCCAGGCAACGCGACCAACAAAGCAAGTGATGGGCAAGGCCTTGGTTCTGTCTTTGTTTGGGGGTAAATAGCTGTGTGATGCTGTGTGACTGTGGTGGTTTTCGGTTCCTTTAACCAAAATCCAATCCACCTAATAACGCCAGTCTGAACCAGACCTCGATCAATTGACACATGACCTCATTCCCCTTGTCTTTACAATCCAATATCCTAACTGGGATGGTGGAGATGAAATGCATGGTGTAATCTTTCTAATTTCTGCATGTTTTGATTTTGTTGTGTCACTAGGGGAACGGGGAAAGCGGGAAAGGAGCTTTTACAGAAACAAATCAATTGCACACATTTTTGTAAATGCTCCTGGGAGATTGTGACATCTTTCTCTACTGACTCATAGTTAATACCTTTTATGGACCTTTAATGCCCCAGTAATGCCATAAATGTATTTAAGGTGGCTGATGTGTATAACTTCTACTGTTCCTCTAGGTTTGCAGAAAGTGTGATTGTTACTGTTCCAAATATTTGAGTACTTAGCAACAGAATTGAATGCTCCCATTCTAGGAATAACAATACCTAAAAGAATTGACCAGCAGAGCAAAGCACAGTAAAATTCACACTGATATTCAGCTGCTCTTATTTTCCCGTCTCTCCACCTATAAAATGGGTACTAATCCATTCCTACCTTCTAATTTCCTTGGCCTCCTGTGTCTCCATGGAGTGCGAGAAAGAACTTACTGGCCTGTGTCACTGTTCAGGCAAAGTTTATACACAGCCACGTTGTGCAGGGAGACAGATTAACTGCAAGATGCCTCAGTGCTGGGGGCTTCTGGCTGAACGTGTTCTCCACTGTTCCTAGGTGGCAGAAACCGCAGAAACCAATGAAATGGTCAATGGAGCTGCAGAACAGAGGACGAGTTCCAAAGAGTCCAGTCCCGTTCCTTCCCCGACGTCAGACCGCAAAGCCAAGAGTGGCGTTCAGGCCCAGACTGCTGCTACCCTCCCAGCCAAAACCCAGGAGATCCCCTCAGCCCAGATGGAGGGCTTCTTACACCGCAAGCACGAGTGGGAGACGCACAGCAAGAAAGCCTCCAGCAGGTAAAGTGCTTGATGCATGACACAGGGCAGGGCACCTCAGGGCTCTGCCCAAGATGGCACACAACCATCTCCAGCCTTCTCCCAGCTGCCAGAGACCTCCCAGGCTCCTGTTGCTGTAGAGGCTGGGGCTGCAGGGCTGAACATTGCATGTGGGGAACTGCAGTCTAAAGATATTTGGTACAAAAGGCAGCGTTAGCCACATTTGTCAGGTGGAAAACTGAGGCAGAGAGATACCACGACTTTCCCACTCCACATGATGGATTTGTGGCAGTAGTGGGATTTGATTCCAGATCTCTCAAGTCGTACGTTACTACAAGAAAAGAAAACCACGTAGGTGTGAGACTAGAAATGTTCATATTCTTCTGACATTTTCTGTTTGCACATTACCACTTTCCACCTACTCCGTAATCTGTTCAGCATGAACAGAGGATGATTGGTGTGCCATAATCAATTCCATTCCCAAGGAATGTCCTGCAGGTCTCAAACAGGCAGAACTTTGAGATTTGTCTGCACTGAAAAAGCAGACTGGGTTCCTTCATGACCTGAGAGAGCTCTTGAAACCAGATTTATGACTTGGCTGACAAGGGAAATGTTCACAGCAAGTGCTGAGCTGCAGCAACATCTGTGGGATTTGGTAGGAGCCAAAGCAGAGCTGAGATCACAAGTGAGTACAGCAGTACCAGGATTTTTGTTCCACTGGAGTTATTCACACCAGACAACGCCTTTGAGGCAGTGATAGCCATGAGTACTAGTGTCTGGGTACTCTTATTTCCAGTAATTGTTAATTTTCACAGCTCAGTTAGAGAATAAGGCGGATGATACCACTGAGAGTATTTGTGTCAGTTAAGGATTTCACACACAGTCCATTCCATTCATCAGTTTGCAGCACAGTGAGAATTCCTTCTACAACAGAGCACTGCCATTAAAGGTCGATCATTTTCTGTCTCAAGAATGCAAAGTGCCCAGTCTGCCAAACAGTCCTCCCACTGTGAGGACAGGCTGATGTGCTATCACAGGGAGCTCTGGGAATCTCTGTTCGCTTTGGCTTTTGTCTTGAAGCTGTGCTTCCATGAAAGAATTCCCTGTCTGCACTTTATGGAACAGTGTAGGCTGTATTCACATCCTCACACTGAACCAATCTCCATTAACTTACAGAAATAATTACGTTTGGTTTCTCCAGTTCTGCAGGCGAGAGCATTGGATTTATAAGTGTTCTTGTTGTTTCCCATGTCTCAAAGGTCATGGCATAACGTGTACTGTGTCATAAACAACCAAGAGATGGGCTTCTACAAGGACTCAAAAGCTGCTGCTTCTGGCATCCCCTACCACAACGAGATCCCCGTCAGCTTGAAGGACGCAGTCTGCGAAGTAGCGGTCGATTACAAAAAGAAGAAGCATGTGTTCAAGCTCAGGTAAACCTGGGGCACTGTTCTGCCCTTGGGAAAGCCATGGTGGATGTGTTCACTGGGAAACCCAGCCCAGGAACTGACCGTGAATGTTAACTGCAGCATCCCTGCTTTTCTGAGCAAGCTCTTCCAACACTGAGTTGTGGTCTGTTCATCAGAGCGAGCAAGCACAGAACAGTGTCACAGTAATCAGAGCACTTTCATCTGGGACAAGACCAGATGTGCGTGCCTGGAGTTAGGGGCCTGTATTTCACAGTGCTGGGCTTTTCAACCACTCCCTCTGGAACTGATTGACAACAATGATCATGGTTCTGCTCTTTTCCAAATCAAGCCTCTTGTTTAATTTTTCAGTATGAACTTAGGAGACTACTGAAGACATCTCTCACATATTCAGGTCTAGAACGTATAGTTACAGACCATTTCACTCTAAATATGTGAAGGACCCGATGTTCAAAGGTTAAAAAAAAGGCTTTTCCTTGGGAAACTCTTTGTTTTACTGAACAATCTTCTAGTGCCAACAGTTAAGAAATATTTATCATTACACAGCTGCAAGGTAATCCTGTCAAAGAAGACTCACTTTAAGAACTGATCAGGTCATGTATTCCAAGACAGGTGTTTTGGGTTTTTTTGGCAGAGCAGGTGGTATAATTTTGTATTGGTACAGGAATCCTCTAAAGATCATAGAATCCCTATGCAGGGAAAATTTGCTTTATAGAAAATATACGTGGAAATATATAGCAAATATTTAGGGAAATGTACCTTTCTTGAAGAAAGGCCTGCAGCTATGTGATTCATCCTTTAGACTATTTTAAACTTCTCTGAATTGCTAATGGAAGGATATGCTATTCCAAATGCAAAGTTAGGCAGAAAAACCAACTGCCCTTTTTTCCCAATGCTCCATCACCTGCATCAGGCCCTTCGGTTACTTGCATGTAGATATTTCCTTTACTCAGGCACTGTTATTTTACTGTTTAAACCTTAATTTCATTTCATAAAGAGTTGTTAAAATGCTTGCTTTTTGTTGGGAAAGATGTGGAAGCCTGCAGCAGAGCTCCTGCTGCCCCTGCCTCCTGCTTGTTCTGGTGTTATTCAGTTGGTTTTTAATTTATATGTATCATCACATACATTGTTAAATGTATCCTAGTTAAACCACCTGAGTAAAATCAGCACAGGAATCAAGCAGAAGGGAGACTCTGGCCTTTGCTGTGAGGAGAGGTAGCTGCTCATCACTAATACTCTGTAGGACCTTAAGCCAGCACCACCATAGCTACAAGAACAAAGCAGCTGCAGAACTTTGCTGGGTTTTCACAGGAGCCATGGAAACTCTGGGTGCTGCCTGTGACTTTTTTCTTTTTAAAGTATTGAGTAAACTTTGATAATGTGTTTTGCAAAGGAGAAAAGATGCACCTGAGAGAGCAAATACTGAGCCAGCAGCCACACGAGAACATGAGCACCACCCTGAGAATGTCCAGAGCCCAGAGCTACTGTGTGTGTGGCTGCAACAGGGGTTGTTGGCGGCATTTGGCATGTGGGCACTGTCCCGTGCAGTCCTGTGTGCCTCTGGCTGCTCATGTGCTGAAGCCAAACAAGCAAGAGTTGAAGCAGTGTGACCACAACTGAACTAAATTTGTGATGGTATTTTCTTTCCAGATTGACTGATGGCAACGAATACCTCTTCCAAGCCAAAGACGATGTAAGTGTGGTTTTCTTACGGCTTGTTACTGTGCTGTCTGTGCTGTTGTACCATGGGGAGAAGCAGCTGCTAAGAGCTGGTGTGCACTCAGTGTGTGGGTGATGTGTAGGCCCAGGGCTGCTGAGGCACAGCCTCTAGGAGGTGTCTCTGGAGGTGCACAGCCAGGGGGGATGGTTGGGGCTGTTTTTCCTTGCATTTCCCACCTGTGTCTGTTCCCCCTCTGCACTGTCGTGGGAGTCAGAGGGGCACGCTGGTTGTAACAGTTTTGTGCCTTTGGGGCTTGTTGAAGGAGGAGATGAACACGTGGATTCAGGCCATCACATCAGCGATCTCTTCGGACAAAATCGAAGTGTCCCCGACCACCCAGAGCACTCCAGCCTCCAGCCGTGCCCAGACCCTGC
>VZTI01001770.1:321418-333858 GCA_013397865.1 Struthidea cinerea
CCTGCCTGCCAGTGTCACAATAACCTGCGAGTCCAGCCCTGGCAAGCGGGAGAAAGACAAAGAGAAAGACAAAGAGAAAAGATTCAGCCTTTTTGGTAAAAAGAAGTGAATTCCATCTCCACACACTGCACTTCTCTGACCGTTCCAGTGGAATTCCAGCATGCGAGCTCAGAACCAATACGTTACTCTCTGTGCCTCATGTTCCTCAATGTGATTGACATTTTTTTATTTATAGAGCATTTTAAAATTAAAAAAGCCAACAAAAAAAAAAAAGAATCTAAAGTTACAAATGTATGAGGTGCATTGGGCAGCTTCTGTAGGAGAGGGAGGACCAGGTTTTGGGGGTTTGTTTTTGTTTTTGTTTGTGGGTTTTTTTGTCTTTTTTTTTTTTAATGAAGTTAATGTAGATTAGATCTTAATATTTAAACTGTTCCTCAATTTTGTGAGGCTGTCTTGGAAAATAACCCACTCCTAATGCTATTGGTATGCAAGGCAGCGGTGCTTTTGAATCTACTGTGCACATGAGAAACAAATGTACAAATTCTCAAAGGCATTCACTTCCAGTTAAGGTTGTTATGCTGAGTCCTGACTAATAGAGCCTCCCCTTGCAATTCTAACAGGAATTAAAGTGGTAGTGTGTTCTCTTTGCTGTAACAGAGTGCAGGTATGCGTTGACTCACAGCCCAACGTTGGTATTAACACCACCTGAAGCGTCCCCGCATCGAGTACGACAGATAAGAATGTTGGTGTTCAAGATGGATTAACAGGCTGGTACAGTTTTAAATAAGCTGTAATTTCAAATTTCTTTTTTTTTTTTTCCGAAATACATTATATTGTATGTTTCAGATAATTCTAGTACAAAGTATAATAAGACTAGATGTATAATAAACCCTTTAAAATCATCGATAAGTGTAAAAGTGGAACTGAAGCATTTACTGGAAAAGTAATGTTACTCAAATGGTTACTTGCTTGTCAGCTGCAGCACTGTGTGTTATAATTTTGCTACATTACCTTGCTCTTTGATACATAGTGTGCATTTCTGTCACTGTAACTATTGTAATGAAAAATTTTCATCTTACTGCACAATCAAAAATTACATTTAATAGGAATGAACTTTCAATGACTGGGCCTGTAGTCAAGAGTAGTACTGGAACTGGCTTTCAGTTGTATCGAACTGTACCTCTAGACTTTTACCCTATCTGTTAAATATATGCGATGTCATTAAATGCTTTTAAAACTAAATATGCTGGGTAAGTTTCTTATTTCATTTCTGATGATGTTAAATCATAATTTTGAAAGAGGATCAAAAATAAAGTTATTTTAAAATGTCATCTCTCCTGTGCACTGAAACTGATGTCTTCAAATGTAATTCCATTCTTTTGTGCGAAAATTCATTCTGCAGTAGTTGTTTTCTCTCTTCCCACTTTTCTTTCCCTTCACTTCCCACCTGCCCTCCCTTTTACCCTACGTCCCAAATTAAGTGCCAAAAATAAAGAGAAAAGGAATTAAATTAATATTTTGCAAGATATTCTGATATAGATACTCTTTGTGGGAAGTGAAACCAGCAGAGTGGATGGGAGTAAGCACATCAGAGGCTGGGGCAATGGAGTTCCCTGAACATTTACCCGATGGAGGTAAAGCTCCATGTTCCAGCTGGCAGCAAAAGGACATAATTTTGAGTAGGCACCAGTCTCCAACTTTTTACCCACCTTTTGCTCAAGTGCTTGCATCCTGTCCTTTGGATGCCACCCAGGGAACCTTCTAATAGGAATAGCTCTAAGAAGTTCCAATATGTTTTAAAATCAATGAAATGTAAGGAACCTGGGTTTTAATGTATTGTGATTGTTAAAATATGGTCAAATATTAATTTTGATGGAAAGCAGATAAACTGAAAACTCACGTGTTTCCAACTGACAGTTTCCTGAACATGTGACCAATACGGTGTCTTAAATTATTTTCATGGAGTGTACAGTGTTCTCTGGGTTTTTCTTGTTTTCCAAAGTTTTTGGTTATTAAACAAGGGAGTATTCATGCACACAAGTTTTTACTCTGTAATGTTATATTGTTCAGTCTAATTATTAGTAAAATGTAGGCTAACACTGCTAGTATTGTAAATGTAAAATTTAATACCGTAGAAAACGCCGAGGTTTAACCTTATTAGAGGCTATGAAACAATTTGCTGAGTTGATTAACATGCACAGAGATGTTGATGCCTTACATACGTGTCACTTGAAATGAGCTGGCGCAATGAGCAGTCAGGTAGATGGATCTCGACAGCCTGTAGTGTGTGGTTCTGTAGTGATTTAGTTGAACTTTGCCTTTAGAGTTGTTTTCTTGTTTGTCTCACTCCTTACTGGAAGTTGTTCCCAAGAATGACTTGAATAAAAATCCTTTCTGCTTAGGGACTGATTGGAAGTTGCTGAGGAGCAGGAGTGAATCCCAGTAAGCCTTGGAGCCTCGGGGAGCAGTTCCCTGCAGGGAGAGGTCAGGAGGAGCCTCCCCGGACAGAGCCAGGTCAGAGAAGTCAGGTCAGTGCACACATCTGTGCGCCAGGGCAGGAGGGAGAGGAGTGCGGGAATCTCTTGGGTCATGTGAAGGGAGGGACTGCTGCTGGAAAATAGCAGGGGAAGAGGAAACTGCAAAGGTGGGTGATGGAAATGGGGCTGAAGCAGGAGCAGGCTGTCACTGCCACCGGTGTCACCTGCTGAGAGGTGGCCGTGACACTTTCTGAATTGCACCAGTGACCTTGGCTGGACTGCTGACAGTTGGAATGTTCTGTTCCTCCTGGAGCCTCACTGAAGGGTAAGGATTTCTAGCACAGTATAACACATTACTTCAGCTGTTTTGTACCTAAGTTGTGATATTTCCACTGGAGATACATTGCAAAAGTCATACAGAACCTGAACCTAAAAATTTTCAAAGAAAATTAATTAAGGCAAACCACTTCCCAGCTGTGTTGCTTGTCATTGGTAAGAAGAGGAATTGTCCTGTAGTCAGGCCAGTCTCCCTTTTTCCCTCTTGGAGGGACCCTCACATCGCATTCCAAGCTAAGGGAAGGTGTCAGAGGGTCCTTCCCATATCCTGGCAAATTGAGTAAAATGTGGGGAAAAAACCCAGAACTCCTTGGCCACCAGAATTTAGTATGTGTTGGTGGAAGGGTTTTGTTTTAGATTAATGCAAATAATCTGTTAATCTATTTGTTCAGCACAGGGAATATGCTCTGTGCTAGGGCTGTACTCTGTATGAGGAAGATTAATGGTAATGGTAAAGGAAAAGAAAGGAATTCTTAATCTCTGTCCTGGTGAAATATTGGTTTAGATGTTTTTTCCCTTCACCATGGTCTCCTTTCTTATGCTTGAGTTCACAGACTCTCAGTGGTTAGGGTCTTTAAGAATCTAACTTTGCAATAAATAACTTGCAGGTATGATAGTTTTGCTACTTCTGGTGGCTGGGTTGTTGTTTGGTTGGGGTTTTTTTTGCTAACCACAGGTGGCTGAAGAAATACAGAAACTTGAATCACAGTGAGTTGGAACAAACATTAGTCCTTTTTATTTAAAAACATAATCAGAATATCAGGCTGTGCTAAATCCCTGATCAATGTTAAGAATGAAATTACTGGAAGAAGTGGACACCTCAGCCCTGTCCGTGGACTGCCCAGTCGAGGCCAATCCCCTCAGCAGGTCCCTGTGGTGTGTCCGGAGAGCCTGGAGCAGGTGCCCTGCTGTGGAAGGGGGTGCAGGGGTGGCGTGTGCCTCAGCCGCCGTCCCCGGGCGCCGCGGAGCCGCCCGAGCCCCACGTGGGCGCATCTGCAGTGTGTCATAATGCAGCACAGCCCGCCCGCAGCCCGAGCGGCCGGGCCGGCCTGCCGGGGCCCTCCCCTGCGGGGCAGCCCCAGGACACACGGCCAGGGACATCAAACGGGCTGCTTGGCTTTGAAACACCTAATGGAACGAAAGGAAAGCATTTTGTGCGTCGGTGCCTGCCGGATCCTCCCCTGTTCAGCACCACCCCCCAGCTGATCAGCCCGGTGGTGGTGAACGACACAGCTACAGTGCGGTGTGAATACACATTTCTCTGTGTCTGAAATAGCATTTACTTTGTATTCCAAAGTAAGGAATGCCACACAATACTCCTTCTCTGTTAGATGAGACGCTGGGGTGGCTCATTACGTTGTAACGGCAAAAATTATCCGGGCCTAACATAAATTTTGTTACAAGTCTGTTATTGCTGCTGCTGTTCTCCCATGCCCAGCTGAGACAAAACTGTCCCTTGCTCACCGAGTGCCGGCATCGTCCATGAGAGGTCACTGTATCCAGGGAGATGCTGAGCTGCGGCAGAGCCGCTGCCACCGGGACCGCACACCGGGGGTTATATGGGTGCGCTCGAGAGAATGAAGAAGTCGGATCACAGTTCTCTTCACTCCGAAAGTCAGATTTCTAAGGAGTTATGTAAACTTGTGGCAAGATTTAAACACGTCTCAGCTGAATCGTCGTAGGAGGGAAGTAGAGTCAAGTATGGCAGCCAGGATACAGAAAGGCGAGGAGCACCACCATCCTTGCTGTGGCAGGAAAAAAAAGGAGGTTCTGTGGGAAGATCGAGCTTTCTGCAGTGATTTTAAATTGGTCACTGAGTTTCCATGAAGAGGTGGCAGAAAGGCAGCCCCCCAGGCTGGATGAAGGCAGGAAGTATCCAGTGAGAGAGGGGCTCTGGGAGACCTTGGGCCTCTGTGTCCGAGTGCAGAGGTGGGATGAGGAGCTTAGATCCATCTGCTGTTCCTGGCTGTCCTGCACAGCTCTGGGACGGCAGCAGAACCGTCATGGTTGGGCAGAAGGACTTTCTCTCCAGGCTGGTTCCAGAAAGAGCCCGGTCTGCCAGGTCTTTCCGAAATGGGCGTGAGGATGGAAAAGTCTCCATTTTTTCTTTTCTCCTTTTTTCCTGTTGCTGTTTCTGGCTGGATCCAAGTGTTCCATTAATGCAAATCAGTATTTCTGCCCACAAGGAATAAGAGCTTAGAGCCAATTCCCCTGTTACGATTTTGTAGATAAATGGTAAAATCACCGAGAGGCATCAGTCAGGATTGGATTAATGTAATGCCAGGCAACAAATAAACAGAAGTAGATCACAGCTCCTGCTTCTGATCCCTCCCCCGACTTCTTAGGGATTTTATATCATTTTAAAAAGCATTTGCAGCTCAAATAAGAGGTACCAATTTTGAAATACCAATTAATATGCCATCTCTGTGCATCTGCTGTACATTCATCCATAAAAATAAGAGTTATAAAGCCTATTTTGTGGAGCAAAGATCTAGGACATAACACAGATGTTTCTGGGAGAGAAAACCTCAGTGTTCATTGTTAATCACAGCTCTTGGATATGTACAGAGTGGGCAGGATGTATCACAGAGGATTGGAGTTCATTTGAGATGTGGTGCTTTCCGGCATCTTCTATACAAGGCTTGCTTTAAAGAAGCAAACCAAACAAAAAAAAACAACCAACCAACCAACCAACCAACCAACCAACCACCAAAAAACCAACGCCAAAGCCCTCAAAAAACCCAACAGCAGCAGCAAATGGTCCCTTCAGCAGAGTGGTGACTGTCATTCAGGTACTACTCGTCCAGGATGCTACATTAGTTGGTTTTTACATTTCATATAAAAAAACCCCCAAGTAGTAAAGTCACAGGATATGTGTCCCAGGCCAGTGGGCTCCTTGTCACAATGAGGAGGAAAAATGCTGCTGCTATTGCCAATTTTTATGTCACTTTAAGTTCTTCAGTATATTTTAAAGTTTTCATTTTTACAGTTATGTGAAATAGGAAGTACATCCAGACTACTCTTTTTTTAACAGAAATGCCCCTTTTTTACTTAGGTTCACACTTTGTCTTGGTTTGTGTTGCTCCTTCCATTCTTTTTGTGATGCTGAGGACTTGAGAACCCAGAATTAACACCCAAAAAAAACCCCATGAGAGCATCCAGGATATTTATGTTGTGCTGACAGTGAACAGCAGGCTGCAGCATTGAGGAACATTTTCAGCAACATGAAAACTCCTAACATGAAAGTAATAATGCCTTTTTTTTTTTTTTTAATTGGAAAAAAAATCAATAAAACCTCATGCTTGAATTAATTGAATTAATTCAATCACCATCAAAAATGTACCAAATTCTTGAGAGTACAGATTATAGAAAAATGAATGAAACTGAACTTGTATTGCTCCACATGTTTATTTTAAGGTTTTTCTTTGAGGTTTTTACGGGATGTTTGTTCATGACTAGTGTACTTAATTGCTAAAATAATAATAATGATTTCTAATTTTTTTTTTCAAAAACTGAGGCTATAAGTTTTCCCAAAGGATTAAATATGAAGTTCAGCTTGACCGCTGTTGTTCATAGAGAAGTGTCAGCCATGCCAGCAGAGGCTTGAAACTAGTTTTTCGTTTGTCTTATTTGGGTAGGTGAAGAGCCTATCTGTCATATCGACTAATTTTTTCATGTAAATTAGGTAATGTAACAAAAAAAAAAAATCATAGAAAGAAAACTATGATCACATGGAAGTTATTCCATTGAATAATACCAGGGTGGGAAAGGATCAAGAATTTGTGAGGGGCAGTGGAGGGGCCGGTATCCACCTCTTCACTCCCATGACCAGGACAGGACCTGAGGGAACGGCTGGAGCTGTGTCAGGGCGTTGGGATGGATCTCAGGGAAAGGCTCTTCCCCCAGAGGGTGGTCGGGCACTGAACAGGCTCCCCAGGGAGTGGTCACGGCCCCGAGGCTGCCAGAGCTCCAGGACAGAGCTTGGACAACGCTCTCAGGAACGGGGTGGGATTGTTGGGGTGTCTGTGCAGGGCCGGGAGCTGGACTGGATGATCCTTGTGGATCCCTTCCAACTCAACATATTCCACGATTCTATGATAAAACAAGGTGGTTGTGGTGAGTGGCTGCTGGGGAAGGAGTTTAAAAAGGTGAGTGCGAATTTGGTTGTATTTTGTGAGACTTTTGGAGACTGCTGCACACGGGGAAAGCAGAAAGATGGGGTTTTTTGCCTAAATCTGCGTGTGCCTTGTGCGGCAGGGCTGGCCTGGGCTGCGCTGTTCCGGGGATCGCTGAGGGCTCCGCGGGCCCCTCAGGGCCGGGCCCCCTCAGGAGGAAGGGCGGGAAGGGTCGCGCGCCGCCGCCCGCGCGCCCGCTCGCGCCCCGTGAGGCGGGAAGGAAGCTCCGCCTCAGGGCCGGCGGCGTGAGGGCTCCGGCCGTCCCCCCGCCCGCCCGGAGCCGGCGCTGCCGCCGGAGGCGGCTCCCGAGGCTCCGGGGTTCGCATTCCCCGAGGGCGGGTGTCCCTGTGCTGCGTCCTGGATTGCTGCTGGCGCTGTGACCCCGTGTGCGAGCCGTGCCGGCACGCCGCTCTTCAGCTCGGTCGGTGTGAGGCGTGTTGTGTGGGAAAAGGTACAGGGGTTGTCAGCCTTGGAATTCCCTCTTCCCGTCCGTCTGGCGCTGTGCTCTGTGAATGGGTGTTTGGTTCTGCTCCTCTGATTCCAGCATCCTCTTCCCTGCGGTTGTGGCCGAGTGTCTGGAGGGCTGGGTTTGGGTTCCTGTGCAGTGATAGTATAAAGCAGTGGATGTCTTATCACCAACAACATGCAGCAACCACGCTCGACTGACAATGGTAATATGAATTCTGCTTTAGGAAAAGCAGAAGGCAAGAGAGGAAATGTATTCCCTATAATATCATTCCAAAGGACGACAGTGAAAAAAAAGAAAAAAAAAAAAAAAAAAAGCCACTGCCCCCACTACCTCATGGTGACTTGGAGTGTTTTGTGACTGAAAACGGGAAAATAAGATTGTCTTAATTACATAGTTGCTATAGACTCCAAAAGGAGAAAGTTTTTGGTTGCTGGGGGGTGAGGAAAGGTGGGGTAATATTCCCATATTTATGCTGGATGTTGTATATGAGATGATATTGAAAGAGAGGATTTATATGAGAACTTGGAGCACTGAATCCTGCTGAAAAGCCTCAGAAGCCCCCAGAGCGGCCACAGCACCCATCCAAGCAGAGCTCCCCCATCCAAGGAGAGGTCCCCTCATCGAAAGAGAGCTCCCCCATCCAAGCAGAGCTCCCCCATCCAAGGAGAGCTCCCCTCATCGAAAGAGAGCTCCCCCATCCAAGGAGAGCTCCCCAATCCAGGCAGTCCCTTTGCATTTTAAACACACGTGCACTCTGCGGTTCAAGAGCACGAGTTTTGTATTTTCTTCTCTTGCAGCTCTATCCCCGAGGGTAGGTATGTTAAAAAGAAGAGCGCCCAGGAAGCTTTGTGCAGGAAACCAAGAAAGTGCAACCCGGGAGACGCAGCGGGAGTCTTTGGCAGGTGGTGCTGGTGACGCACAGAAGTAACTTTGCCTTCGGAAAGGAAAAAAGCCCTGTCTGCTGCTTATGTAGGTGTGTTTTTGTGCCCCCGAGAAGTTGCCCGGGTCGCGCAGCGGCGGCGGAGCGGCGGCGGCTCGTCCTGGGCAGCGGCGGCAGCAGATGATGGTGGCGGCGCGGAGGTAGCGCGGCGGCGGCGGCGGCGGCGGCATCCCGGATCCGCGGATGCGCTGCCCATCCCCATCCCCATCCCCATCCCCGCGCGGAAGGGACACCTGAGGCTTCGGCAGGCGGGCGGGGATCGCCGCCGTTCGGAAGGGGAGAGCGTGCCGGAGGAAGGCGGGCCGGCGCTCGGCTGTGTGTGCCGGTGGGCAGGGGGCTGGTTATCATGGCGGATCGGACGGCTCCGCGCTGCCAGCTCCGGCTGGAGTGGGTGTACGGCTACCGGGGCCACCAGTGCCGCAACAACCTGTACTACACGGCAGGGAAAGAGGTGGTGTACTTCGTGGCTGGAGTCGGCGTGGTTTACAACACCAGGGAGCACAGCCAGAAATTCTTCCTCGGGCACAACGATGATATTATCAGGTAAGGGGGCTGACTTCTCTGGTGGTGGGGTGGGGTGGGGTTTAAAGGGAAGGGAGGAGAATGTAGTGCTGGCAGAATACCCCCTCCTCGCCTCTTACAGCTCGGCTTGTACCTGCCGTTTTAGAGCAGCTCAGATTTGTTAGCAGCAGTCGCTGTGAAAGCTGAATGTCTAGATGCTGTTGATTACCATTATTTTGTAGCAGAGCTTCAAAATGTTGCAATAATAAGGGAGGGAAGGTAAGTTTTTCTATTGCACTGCACCAAAAGCAAAGCACTTCATTTCAGCACTGGGAAGATCGCAGTGCAACAGTGCTGCAAAATCGTGGCTCCGGCACCTTGATGTTTCCAGAGCTGGGACCCCAGCTCATCAATTCTGACCTCGTAAAGAAGGCAGGTGTAGCTCTCCTTGCCCTCAGCAAATCCCAGCACGAGAGCGCCATAAATTTGACACGTAGCTCAAACTAATCTGGATTTAATATCCAGAAAATCTAAATCAAAATCAAGTTCAGCTGTTTGCACTCCAGGCAAAAAATCCCAAGCGTGCTGGTGCAAGATGGCTACAGGACAGGTCTTACTCCTCATCTGTCCAGTTTATTGTCTCTTTCTCTCAAATTCTGCCTGAGAAGTGGATTAATTGATGTTTTTGTCCTACAGAAATGCTGATTTTTTACTGCACCTCACAAAATAAAAACGCAGTTACAGTGTTCAAGGTAGCCCTTTAAAAAATCTGTCCAGAATATGGAAATTTACATCCGTAAAATAGAAAATTAATGTAGCTACTACTTGAGGAGATAAATCTGAGCCTAGAATATCCTCATGAAGGATGTTGCCTGGTGATGCCACTCCTCTGAGCACAGCTATCTGCTGCCCTCCCTGTTCACCCAATTCAGCATGAATGAAGTGATTCCTGGATGATGTGAAACCAGAACAGCCCCAGGTGACTCATGGTGTGGGAGTGCTATGGAAGCATCTGCTGAAGCCAGAGTTTTGACACTCCGTAACCAAACCACACAATTGTCACACAATCCTTGTTTGCAGAAAGCCATCCACTTTTCCCAGGAAGAGCTTTTGGCTGCTGTGTATCCTCATAGCATCCTTCTCCTCCTCTCTAGGATGTGTTAAAGCAGCAGCATTTCATCAAGTACGGTGCATGTGCATCAAAGTTTATTTTGGTTCCAAAGGTATTATCAGCTCCAAAAGGCTGCTGAAATAGACACTGGGCTGCTCAGAGAAGAGTCAGTATTTTAGAGGCATCTGCAGGATCATGAAATTAAAATTTTTGCTTTGTATGTTGTATGGACATACATTTTGATACTCTTTGCACTAGGAAGTGTAATCCATGTAGAGAGTTGTGCATTTCTGTGCTTATATTTGAATTGTTATTATTATACCTGACAGCACCTCCCTCCCCAAACCAAATGTATAGTACAGCTTCTGTACCCTTTACTTTAAGATCTGTCACATTAGGAGTGTGCTTTTGGCAGTGTCATGTTTAGAAGGTACAGCTGGGATAGAAAGAATGAATGTCTCATATTTGTACTTTGACACTGCTTCTGCCTATTGTGCTCTTTAAAGGAAACCAGAACCATGTGTTCAAACCAGTTGTGTCTTGAGGGACTTGCTGAATGTCCAACGCATGCTTTGGAAAGATGGGGTTTGTTTCTGATCTGCAGCACCATCAGAATTCTGGTGGAAGACTGTAGTTTCCACAAAGGATGAAACGTTTGGGTCCAGAAGGCATCAGCAGAACCCAAGCAACAGTTCATTTCAGCTCTTAGTGGCCAAGAACTGCTGCTGTCACCATGTGGGGTTTAAGGAAGGACACACTATCCAGGATGCTGCTGGAATATTCTGTTGTTTGCACCAGGGCATGGGTGGTTGCCTCCTTTGCCACTGGTGCACTGTGCAGTCCCTACTGACGTAATATCCCATCACTGTAAATACTTTTAAGTAGATGATGCCTTGTGTGGTCATCGCTGATATGACTAATAAATGCAGGAATTTAAATTCTCACATTTTAAGCTTCACAGCTCTCATCCATTTGAGATGAATGGGATGAATGTACTTACCCAATTTTTCTGGGTTTTTTGTTGGGATTTACTTACTTGAGACCAGCTTCTAAACAGCAGGTCTAATTTGCAGTCCAACAGGTTGTAATTTCTAAAGAGGTTTGAAACACTGTTTAAAAAAGAAAAATTGGATTTTGGAAAATACTGTGAATCATTGAGACTGGGAGACCTTCAAGTGGGAAGATCCTCTGCTTCCAAGGACTGCTGTTATCTCCTTCTGTGTTTTTTTTTTTTTTTGTGGTTTTGTGAATGCTGTTTCGTTGAAAAAAAAGATTATAAACCCATGGTTCTCAGGGGTAATACCACGTATTACCTGGAAGTGTTTATTGAAGTCATTAAAGGGGATATTTGTCCTTGGTGAAAAGGGCAGGTGTGTATGTTCTCCAAGATTAATAGTTCTGTCTCTTGTTTTGCATCAAAGTAGTGCAGCTGGACATAATTTAGTTTGGGCTAAAGCACAGCAGTGTGTATTGGATTAAATTGTGTTGTATTGGAGAAATGCCATTTTTTCCAAAATTCACATTTGAAAGGTGAGTTCTGTGTGTATAAGAACTGGATGTTCTGCACTCAGCTGATAAGGTCAATATTCTGAGCAGGAACAAGGGATGTCGGAATTGTCCTGTTTTCTGTGCAAAGCCGCCACCACCAGGTGCTGTGCTTCCAGCTCTTCCTCCTTTAACTTCAGGAGGAGATGAGGTCCTGAACCACCTATTTAACCATCAAGTGAGCCCTGTTTTGCGGAGGGGTTTGTGGGTAACCTCCACAGCATTAGCTTTGACAGTAATTGAAAACTTTCAAAAGAACAGGTTTTTTTACTTTTATATTGTGCGTTACTTGTAGAGCAGTGATCAATTAGATCAGCCCTCATTTTTCTCTCAATTAAGTGTTGAATGCAGGCAGTTCTTTCCTATAACTTTTCTGCATTTTGTGCATGTAAAAGCCACAGCAAACAGCAAAAATAAAAATATAACCAGTTGAGATACTTCTCATTATCACTTAAAATACAATTGATTTTATCTGTGTCTGCAGAAGTAATTTGTTAACAGAGATTCCTAACCCCGAGAAATTTTTCCTCTGGTGTGATGATGAAGTTATGTCTCTCTGGTTTTGAGTTTTGAGAATTTTTGCAGTATTGAACCATTGTCCTGAATATGTCAAAACTTACTGACACAGCACCTCTGACAGTGTATCGAAGACTTCACCTGCAGTTTTTATACACCCTGGTTTCTTGTGGAATCTGATATTTTGTATGTTATGCATTCACAAAAGCAGTTTTGCATCCCGACGGCCTCCATGCCAGTCTCTCGTGAGGCAGCAAGCCTGCTCCCTCTCCCAGGTCTCTGTACTACCTGCAAAGCCATCCTGTTATCCGTGGATTCCAGAGCTGTTGTTTATGTAAGGCTGCTCACAGTGTACCAGCAATGTCGGATT
>VZTI01001770.1:336727-422892 GCA_013397865.1 Struthidea cinerea
AATGCTGTTCAGTGAAACTGCTCTGTCTCTTAGTGGCTGTAAAACAAGTTTATAATACACGATTATGTTCCTGATTCAGGGTCTTGTGCAGATACAGTGATCGTTGCATGTGCGCTGGCCTTCTACTTCCACAGAGGGTTTGTTTGTTTTTTTTTAAATATGTGGCGTCTGGAGGTGGCCACAAGTGTCTAAAAAGATATTATATTGAGTCTGTATGAAAGCTGTCTTTAGTTGAAAGAGCTATTTTAAAGCTTTTGCTTGTCAGACTGAAGAAGTTTGTGTGGTTCTGCCTGGGATTAAGTTAGTGGAACCATCTCAAGCTGCTTTAGGATGGGCAGGTCTGTGCTGCATTCCTTATAATGCGGTCCCTGCTTCCCAAGAGGGGGGTAATGTGAATGCCTTTTCCCGGGGAATTCTCTTTGTGCTTTGGTTGGATGTGTGGCGGTGGCCTTGCAGTGAACTGTCCCTCTGCTGTCACCTGCCCTGCTTGGGCTGGCTGTGTAAACGTGAGGCTTGGTACAGCTGAGAGTCTAACCCAGAGTTACTGATTCCAGACATGCCCCAGGTTCTGCCTGGAGTGGCCCTTTTATGTCTTAATACTGGAACTAAGTTTTAAAGAATTGCACCTACGCTATGGGGTTGCAGAAAAGAGCATTTTACAAAAGATACTTAGAGCAAGTAACCCACTCAAATCCCAGACAGGAATATTGCTTTACCTTCTCAGCTGCACGATGGGTTAACGTGGGTTTAACCCAACTGGCAGGTTTCATTACTTGGGTCAAGAAGTAATAATTCATTAGGCATTTGCAAAAGATGCACAAAAGAGAAATCTATCACCTTTCATAGGCACTCCCATTGCTGCAGTGGGATGTCTTCACAGTAGATTTTACCAGAACACAGTAGATTTTACAGGGAACCTGCTGGATGCACCTGCTGAACCACCTGCAAGAACCAGACGTGACATTTATTGTGGTGGAAAAGTTGCTTATCCAAAAGCTTGGATACTTTTAGGAGATTGAGATTATTGGACATGGGCTCACGGAAGAAAATCTTCTCCTCTTTGAAACTTGATTATATTTTTGATTGTTTAATATTGTTAAATAATGGTGTTAAAGAAATGCTATTTTCCTTTTCTTTTCTTTTGTGTGTGGCATTTTCCTCCTCTTTTTATTACCCACACTGCATCCTTTAATCAGTTGGTTTCTATATTACAGGTCATACCATTCAGAATGCAGTCAAAATTTTGGAGGCCTTCTTTTGGATATGTCACTCTTTGCAGTTTGGAATTTGTGATATAATTGTATCACATATCTCAAAATAAATATTTAAAATTAATTTCGAATGAAAATTTGACATTTCATATTGTGACAGAAAATTTTGGCAAAGAATAAATTAAGAGAGCTAATTCCCATTATTTCTTTTCCATTAAGAAGAGGAAGAACACCTTTTTAAAGGAATCTGCACATCCGTTTTAGGCTCATCTCTCATCCATCTTATCTCCTCTCTGGCAAGGACTGTTCAGATTATTAAAAATTATTCTTTTATCCTTTAGAATTATCCTTATGTTCTTTTTAAAATCACTTTTCATAAATTCAGGACCTCCCTGGAAGAACACATAGTAATTTTATATTTTATAAATAATTGCAGTCTTAAGAAAATAGGTATAAAGTAATTTCTCCCTTATAGAACTTAGCCAAGAACTTAGAGTTTTGAGGGCTCTGCATTTTCTGTTCTTTTTATTTTCATATTTAGTTTATTCTGGGCTTCTATCAGATTTTCAGATTTAATTTTTTTTTTCTCTCCTTGTAAGGAGACTGATTTCATGGAGAGAGAAATAAAATACAGCATGAAAAATACCATTTTAGTTTTGTTTGCAATATGAGCAGGGTGCAGATGCCTGATGAGACCTCACACTGGCTCTTGGCTGCTCCCTTCCCAGGGAAAGCTTGTCCATTGTAATTCTTACCTTAGGTTTATACTGAAGAATGAGTTGTGATATATATTTTTATCTTATCTGGCATGGATGAAAAGAATGAAGAAAAAAGGGTATTTTGCTCAGGAAAACTGTAAGAGAATAGAAAAGCAAGTAGATATCTGAACTGTGATCAGGACATGTGAAGCCTTCTTTAATAGCTTGTAATTTTTAAAGCTCTGAAAGAAATTAGGATCTTCAGTCAGTGATGCAGAGACCTGTTTGTCTGTCCCTGCACACAACCAAGTGTGTTGCTATTTCCCATTCCTGGCTGTCTGCCATGGTATGGTTAAATCTGGAAGTCTGCCCAACCCTGCTGAATGCACTTGATTAGCAGATTTTATTGGAACAGCACCACCCGCATCTTACCCTGGGCTTGTGCTCCAAGATTCTGCTCAGCTTCAGCCTCCTGTGCCATAGGAGCCATCAGCAGAGCCCACCCTCTGTGTGGCAGGGCAGAGTGCACTGCTCTGTGTGCTGAGGCAGAAGGAAGCACGGGGGATGGGGTGAGCAGGGAGATGTGGTTTATTCTCCGCATGAACCTCGCAGCTGTGGCCGAAGCCTGCTTTCTCTCCTACTGGAAGGGGAAGGCAAACCCCCCCGTAACATCCCTGATACCATAAGCTTGGGAAAAACCCAAAGTATTAGCAAATGACAAGCAGTAAACCAGATTATAACTGCCTGAAGCTACATGCTGCCAGGCAGTTACATAATAGCACAAAACTCTTCAGCCTCCACTGCAGCACTGAGACTAAAATACAGCAAGAAGGGCTCCGATGAGTCCGGTTCTCCGAGGTTTCACTGAAAGCACAACTCCAGGTTCCCAATCTCTGCTCTGAAGAGTTGGCTAAGAAATCAAGGGGAAAAGAGAAATAATAGTAATAGGCAAGAAAATTAGTCACAGTGCTTACATAAAAACATAGAAAATCATAATTCCATGTTTGTTTATATAACTCCTGGTATTAGTCTCACAAAACAGAAGTTTGAAAGGCATTCTTTGGATCATGGTAATCTCCCTTAAATACAGCATGTCGTGGATTTTGGGGGTGTCATAACTTCACACCTGCTCTTTCCTATTTGTGTCTGTGACTGGCTGCACATCCATTAAAACCCAGATAAAATGAATGACTAGTTGGATAATTAATAACTGTATATTGCATTAAAAGACATGTTTTGAATAATAGGGAGGGTCCCATATTTGGAGGGTGCCTACTGCAGCTGGTTCTGTGGAAGGACAGATAAGCTGAAGTGGTTTGCAAATATCTTTTCAAAACGTCTGATCAGTCTTTCAGTAGAACAGGAAAATTGGTGAACACTTCCAGTGACACTCAGCTTCCTAAGAAATGTAATACTGAAAGTTTTACTTACGGAAAACTTTAATTTAACAACATGGCATAACTTTCTGTTTGAAACTTGCTGTATTTACGTTATCTTGATAAGAGTTCATTTTGAAGTGACTGTAAAGCAGTCCCATAAACATGACTTAAGTTACTGTTGAGTTGGATTTGGCTGTGGCTTGTGGGCTTTGAACAGCGTGTCAGGTTTTTGTGTGGTTTCTTTCCATTGTCTGGCTGTGGTGCTCCTTGAGACCTGAAGTCAGGACGTCATCTTATTCCATGTGCAAGGGCAGCTTTCCTCAAACCTTTACCAAGTTTGTTGCCTAAAATAACACAAAATAGAAGTTCTGAACCATTTCCCTTCATGTTTTTCCCCAATTATCCATTTTGTAGCCAGCACAGAAGGGAAGTTATCTGATTCAGAGAACTTGCTAAATTCCCAGACTCTGTCCTCACTTTTTTGCTATTTCTCTTCCCTTTCTGTGGAGTTACCACAGACATAATTTGCTTTTCAGCCATGGTGATGGTTCTGTGGGCACTGCCTTATGTGTGAACATACGAATTGCTCTGTTACACAGATGGATCATTTTAAAAGCTTGGAAGTAAATTAATCTTCCATGTCCAAAATTTCTAGAAAATACTTGAATTTCCAGGGTTTGGTTGTGTGCTTTGATGGGAACCGGAATATGGATCTTTAACTTTCCAGAACCTGGTGGACACACGAGTGTGACTAGGCATGTGAGGAAATCTTAAATCTGCATGGGAAATGGGTGACAGGTATTTATTTTTGTAAATGCCTATTTTAAGAATATTGTGAATCTGAACAGAGAGTCTTGTTCTCTGACAGCTGGCCTTATGTGAGATAAAACATAATTTTCCTGTAAGGGAGCTGAGAAAGCAGCATGCATTTGTCTGAGCAAGGAATATTTTGGCACTTGTGTCTATATCAGTGTAACTTCACAATTGTATTTTGGTTAACTCTTAGACCTGGTGAAGGGTTGTAAAATAATTTAAATTAGGAATAACCATGTATTTTGTGTTTCAACAGAGGACAGACTAAATGAGGTATGAATACACTGCCATTAAATAAGTCAGGTCTTCAGAATGCCCTGTTTCTTGCTGTATTAAATAGTTGTTTGATGGAATATTCTGAACACGTATTGCATTTCACATTTTCCCCGTGATATCTGCTATTTTTCATTTTCAATCCGTGGGACTCCCCACTGCCTAGGGGCAAAGTTCTTTTACCTGGTCATTTACTTTGGTAGGAGTTACTTTATACATGATGACAGTTCAGTGTCACACATTTTTTTCTGCTTTCTTCCTCCCTATCAGATATAACAATTTTATCAACCTGAGCCCCTCAAAACTGAACATCTGCTGCAGCTGTCACAGACTGCTATCAACAGAGCTAGAGTTTCTGTGACCCACCTCAGCCATTGTCAGGATTGTGTTCTGGGTTTTTAAATATATATACACACACAAGTATATATATATAGTGTGTATATATATACATATACAATATTATTATATAATTATGCAGTATTATGTAATGCATAAATATAAAAATTTGATATTTTTGGCTTTCAAATAAATTCTTGACTAAATGTCATCACACGATTACCCCTTTCACTTCTCTCTTTTCTGTGCTGGAGGAAGCAGTGGGGAGTGATGATGTCCCTTCATTCCATTTTTGAACGCACTGCACTTAAGCCTGGAATTGCTACGCAGTTGGGACTATGTAGAGATGTTCAGTATTGGCAAATCTAAGCTTTTTCTGAGTGGTGGCAGAATTTAGGCTCCTAGGAAATGTTTCCAGTAAAAACAAATCTCTTGCATTGTGACAGGAGGGTTTTTTTCCCCTAGTATGTGATAGAAATTTAAAAAATGAAAAAAAAGGCGAGAGTTGCCAAAACAAAGCAATTGCCACAACCGTGGTTTGTTCTTTGGGGCTTGGGCTGTGGCTTTAGGACAACATGCCCAAATATGTTAAAACAGAAGAGCTTCGCTGTATGTCAGCATGAATTTAAGGCATAAGACGTTGCATTCTGCTCAGGAGGTCCTGGCGATTTTTAGCTCTTCATTTCTCTCTTCTGAAGACAGACCGTGGCATTTCAGATGTCATTTCCAGTTATGTCCTACACTGGTTATTCCTGCAGGAATGCTAGCATACTGTTTGTAACATGCTGGATTTCAGTTTTTCTCCTGGCTCTCTTGAGTCAGTGAGGTAGAACTGCTTTACTGGTACCTCTGGCATCCACCACCCCAAATGGGAAAATTCCAATCGAACGACAACTAGAGTAGGTTGGTCTCCTGTTTCATTCTTGGATTGCTTATGGATATGGGGCTTCCCAGACTTGGTTGTTCATACGGCATGCCAACACATTTCACCTGTCTTATGTTGAAAATGTTAGCATGTGTCTTTGATCAGCTGTTTCAGAAACCAGCAAAATTCCCTGAGGAATTTGGTTCATAGACAAATCTGGCAGCATACCATATAATTTGAACATAATCTTTATTTTTCTTAATTAGAATCCTCATTTATATTTTAGAGTATGCTTTGATTGATTGAATATTTTTTCCTTTTTTTCTCAAATTTATTTTATTTATATTTCTTACTTTCTTGTAACAAGAAGGTGCAGCTGACAGAGTGAATAAAGATGAGTGCTTCTCACCAGCCTTCAGGGAGATGACTTCAGAGTTATCAGTTAAACTCCCACTCAGCTGCTGGAATCTGCTTTGCACCATGACCCCACAGTCACCCCCCCTAAAGGCTGCCTCGGTCTCTCTAACTCCGAGACATTATTGGACTAATGTGGGAAGTTTCCTTGATGTCTTATTTCCTCTTCATTCTGTTCTTGCATCCTTTTTCTGTTTGTTTGCTTGTTCCATTCTCACCCTTCTTCGTAAAAATCCATATTTATGTTGTGGCTCCTCCCCTGAGTTGTTGAGGGCAATTAAATTCATCAGTAGAGGTGTTTGTTCCAAAGAAGGGTCTGGATTGTTCCCAAAACACTCACCTAAAACCTGAGACCAACTTTCTATGGAACAAGCTATTTCCATCTGCCTGGGAGGAACGGTGACTCAAATGTGTGTATTACCTGTAAAGAGATTAAATGAAAACCTACAAAGGCTCCTCTTCCTAAACCTACATCTCGATGTGAAGTTGTTTTTAAAACAAATGGTTGTTGGAAAAATAGATTGCAATCCTCAGGGTTTATTGGGGGGGGGGGGGTTTGAACTGCACCTGTAGGTTTTAAGACACTGATAAGGGGTGATATACTGTTGGACCTGGTTTGGATAGTTTAAAAAAAGTTAAAAACTCCATCTAGTGAGCCCTATTTTCAGCAAAATAAAATAACTTGAATGTTATTAAACTGAAGTGCAATCAGTTCAGTAATTTTCTAATTAAATCAAAAAAATATTATTATCTAATACCGTGTTAAACAAAACAATTTTTTTAAGGTGGGTTCCAGTCAAGTTATGAAGCTCATTTCCAAAGTAAAAATGCAAACATTTCTAGATCTGTTTATGGCTTCGTTGTAAGATCATGAAAGCCAAAGTATATCATTTTACTATTTTAATATTTAAATAATAAATATGGAATAAAGCTTTTGCTTTCAATTTTTTTTTTCTAATTCTGAGATGATTACAGATCTTTTTTTACTTATTCCAGCTGCCTGCACAGAATACAAAAATAAAAGCAAATGTATGCAAAATGCATTGCTCAAATTAACATGCATTAAAATTCTGGTTGTTTCTCAACTCATCTGATATTTTTGCAAGAGAGAGCAGAATGTGGATAATGTGTCACACATCAGTCATCTCTATTAATCTTTTGCTTTCAGAAATACAAACCTGATCAGAAAATACTGGCAGCTGTATTTTCAGCTGAGCTGCAAGTGTATCAGTACTGCAGTCTGTCATATAGATATTTTAAACCAACAAACTTAGGTACACTGGCATGGAACTCTCCTCAGCTTTATTCTTCCTTCTATGGCAAATCTGGGAATTCCTCCAGTGCACCATTACCTAAATTAAGTCTGCCTCCCGTTTGATCTGTTTGCCTATATTTTGAGCACAACAAAAGATCTGAATCTCCAAATCAGCTCAGAAGCTGGTTTGCAGTACAAAATTCTAATAACAATACCCTGAGGTACGTCTCGCAGACCCTGGGGAGGCAGTAGCTTGAATTAGGTGAATTTATTGTGTTCAAATCCTACATTTTAATATGCACTTAAAACATTATGATTGTGGAAACGAGTCTTGGGAAAACAGCATTTTGATTTATTTCACTTCAGTAGTTGTAGCAGAGACGGGATGTCTGATGCACTTGGCATGTTGGTGTTAACTCCTGGTTTTTGGACTCTCTAGAGTAAGATTTTCTATTGTAGAAGTCTAAGAAGTAATTCGATTTTCTAGGCCTGAAGAATTACAGCTTCTCATCTGAAAGCACTGCTCATACTCACATGAGTCTGAAAAAATACATTTTTAGAGCTTGCACAGCCTTTGTGAGATTCCAGAAGGCAAAGGAATATTTTACTTTGGCTTTTAAAATTATTATTAATGTTTACATTTGAAGCTCCTTCTTTCTTTTACTTCCTTAGACAGTGGATTTACGGACTAATAAAATGGACTTTCTAACTCCTCAGGCAGCCTGCTTTTGTATGGCCCTCCAGACTGGGGTGAACTTGATTTTCTAAGTAACTAATGAAGCCATTCCCATCTTTTCTCCTTAGTTTAATGTTTTTTTAAATAAAAGCAGAAAAAATACTTACATAACATGGCAGTACATGAATTAGAGGAAATATTCAATAACATCACAGGAAAATACTACAGATTAAAAAGAAATTAAAAGTGGAACAACTAAAACATTTTTCAGTGACTATACAAAGTTGATTTGACATTAAACAGAATTATTGTTTTACACATAAAAATGATCAATAAACCAAGGAAAACACAAAAAAGTTAAAACAAACTTTTTTCCTGATTATAATTTCTATATACAGTTAACTTGTAAAAATTACCAAAGTGAATTTCTGCCTTTCAGTAGATACACGTGCAACTTGTTTAATTCACAGACTTTTTGGGTTTTACACAAAGGGTAGCAGTTTCCTACTATTTTAGTAATTTCTGTAAAGATAAACTCAACAATATCTGTATGTGCTGAGTGAAGGAAGATGTGTCTTGTGAATTGAGACACGTGAATTGAGCATATTTAGGTGTATTTTCACAAGTGGAGCAAAAATACACACCATCCTTCAGTGTGAGCAGCTGAGTTTTGGACACATTTCAACTATCTGCAGGCAGTCCATGAGCCAGACTCCCATTAAAATTGTGTCCTTTGCTTACTTGCGACTAATAAGGATTTTATTTCAGTATAAAGCTTAAAAATGAGCTTCCTTTCTCTAGACATTTAGAAACCTCCACTCAGCCATGCAAACACCTCAGATCCATGAGATGTTTAGTGTAATATCCCTATCTTAGACATCAGAGATTTCTCTGAGTAAAAGACCTTGGCTGGAGAGTGAATTTTGTGGTATCAAATTGATGCGGACTTGATTCTTAGCTTTTGTTCTGATAAAAAGCAGCTCTGTCCTCTGAGGACTTTCTGTTGTCTGCCACCTGTTAAGCACAGATTGTTCTCAGGTGAGCATTTCACCTGAATTTAATCTGCAGAATTTGGAAATAACAGAACTAACCAAGCAATGAGCAATGAAAGTGTCTGCACCTGAGTTGCCAGGCCCTCATTTGTAAAATCCCTGCACCTGAGTTGCCAGGCCCTCATTTGTAACAAACATGGGTCAGCTGGAAGGGGGTGGGGAGTAGGAGGTTATATAAAGGGTTCCGTTAAAACTGCCCTCTTAGCAGCTGCTCTGGAGCTTTGGTAAGTGCTTCTCTTACTTGTTTATGCCTTTTAAAAGAACCAAACAACCAAGAGAACCAAACCTACAAAGCCTGTGGTAGAAAGGAGAGAAGGCTAAAAGGGAAGCAGTGAAAAATTCTAATCAGCATTAATTTCTGAGTGTGTTGCTTTGGTGTTTTCCTGCTTATCTTTCTGGAGTCTATGTGCAGAGTATTGGTATGCTGTTGGTGAATCATCTGTTGGTTTTACCGTGGTGCTGCATAATTCTGTCATCAGCAGGGTATGGTGAAATCAAGGTGCTGGTTTTAATCTTTAGTTGTTCTGTGTGTTGGCTCTAAAAGCAATGGTACTTAGCTGCTTTTTGTTTAATACTAGGCTATAGCTGTGTAAGGTCTTTTGCAGCTAAAATGGGCTCTGGGAAACCAGGTAAATTCTGTTATCTGGGAAGTTTAACAGAGGTTTTGTTTAATCTGTCCCGCACAAAAGAGACACTTGATACTTAGAATCTTCAGGCTGTGTCAGACAATGTAAAGCAAGATAAAAATAGTCATACTTATTATAGTAAGTGCACTTCTCAAAAAAGTAAAATTGTTTTGTGCATAACTGTATAGGAACTTTTCTTGTCTGACTTGTTAGAAAAAAGGAAAATTGATTTATAATAAGTATTTGTTATAAACAGTGTTTGAATTTTTAGGAGTAGTGTTTGTATTTGTGTTCTGTACAATTAACTGGTGAAGCAGAATTTCATAAGCCTGGCAAGAGTGCTCGTAGAACTGATAACTCATGACTTTGCTGCTGATCTATTGTGACTGGAAGTTCAGAGAATAGACCCTTTCTGATGTTACATATGGTTCCTATTTGCTCTGCAGTGGTTTCTGCCCCAGTTGATGTTTGTTGTTATTCACTTCAGCATGGCCAAACAGGGAGCAGGATTTCCACATGATCGTATAAGAACTTTCTATTTCTTTGCTGTTTCTGCTGATTTTCAACGTCTAAAATAAAGAGAAAGATATTTTCATTGAGAACAGTTGTTGGTCTTGGCTTTACATTCCTGTGAGATAATGAGAGGGAAAAAAGCATTCTTAGTAGCACTGAAAACTCCCCCTACCCTGAGGGATCTAAAAATGAACATTTTTTACCAGCCACATCTAATATTGCCACATGTATCATTCCTGTAGACATTGTAGACATCCTGTACAAAGAAGCATCTGCTTCTGACCCAGGAAATGCATCTTAGTGTGTGTTGGTTTGATATATTGTGGAATTAAATCCTTCCTCTTCTCTTCTTCTTGCCATTAAAGTGCCTGAACTTTAAATGTTGTAGGGCAGGATAGCCATGAGAAGGCCCAAATAGGAGGCAGCTGTGTCTTTGTTGCACTTGAAGTAAGAACACTTTCTCTAGGCTTAAAATCCTTATTTCTGATAATCAGATGAGGGCAAACCTATGCAAACAGTATTATTAATCCCAGTGTGAATTTTTAACAACAGCCTGGGAGTTTTGTCAGACCACACAATTTGTCATAGATGTGAATATACCTGGAGATTTTCAGGATGAGATGAAATCTCTTAAACTAAAAATGAAAGTGGGAGTGTTCCAGGAAAGTTGTGACAACGGCTGGGTTTTTATCCTTGTTCTCTGCAGTATTTCCCATTTCTCCTTGGCTGCTCTCTGGGCTTTTTGGTTATTTTTATCACATCTTCTATATTGTATTCATTTTGCAGCTCCCCCGTGATTCCTCTTTTTGTCAGCTCTATCTTTTGTCTGTCCTGTTTCCAAAATTTTCTTCCCATTTTCCCTCTCCTCTTTCTCAGCTGTTCCTGCAAATGTTTTGATTCAGACTGTGATCTGCATAGTTATACCCATATTCAGTGCTGACTGTTGGCTATACAAAAAGCAGAGTAGATCCAGGAAATGCCAAAGCAGTTGTGCCGGAGTCAGCCTCTGGAGAGAACAGGAGAATCCCCCTGGGAATACCTCCTGCTGTGCTGCCAAGCATGGGGGGCCATCTGCACCCATCACCATGCTTCGGGCAGTTAATTAATTAGTGCCTGTGGGCAATTAATTAGTGCTCAGATTTGCTGTTCACTATGACCACCAGTTGTAGAGCTATCTGCTTAACCTTTGCCTCAATGATCATCACATCTCTGCCTTTGGGGGAAAGGCACAGCTGCATTCGGGCCGTTTTCAGTTGCTTCAGTCCTGGAGTGTGGCGACATGGGAAAAATAAAGGGTTTGATTCCCAGCAGCTGGGCATGGTTTGTGTGTCTGGTTTGGGTTGCATTTGGTTCTGGTGTTTCCACAGTCAGGCTGGAATAAGGTGAACACAGGAAATGAAGGAGGCTCCAACATATGACAGTGATTTCTTCACTTTCAGACTTTATCTGATGTATGAATTTTATATTTTTGATCACAGTGTTCAGACTGGCCTTCAAATTCCTTATGCCAGATGAACATGAAAGTTTTTCTGGTTCCTGGTGAGCAGTACTAGATTTACAGCAGTGTTTCATTAGCTTTCCATGTATTGAGAAATTACTGATAGCATTGAAGTTGCTGTTTTTATCTCAGCATCATAGACCAATATCTATTTGCTGGTTTATTGTGTATTTTATTACAGAATGTGTTACAATGTCCATAAAAGTATCATAAGCATAGAGTAGGGCAGGGTCAAATACAATGCTGAACTAAGTACAGTTCTTGCTCTTTCCCAACCCCCTCTTTCTGGTCTCTAATTCTAGCAGGTTTTTCTTTACAACTGATGGGTTCAGGTCCATTTTACTGATTGCATCAAATCACAAGGAGCTTTTATCAAGGAGGGTGTCATGTGTATCTGTCTTGGGTATTTATTTATAACTGCTTTGGCCATCAAAATGATTGATCGGTTCATCACGGTGAATGCAAATATCATTAGACTCAAATGGAAACTCTGAGCATGCATGGGAAAACTGGAATATGGTGGTCGAATTTCAGAGTTACACAGTGGGGTCTCTTTGGGGTAGTGTGGCTCATAAGAAATACTGGATATTTTCTCCTGATCACTTGTTGCTCAAAACCCACAATTCATGAGGACATCAACAGTTGTTGTTGGTTAATTTTCAGTGTCATAAAGTGGGCTTTGCATAAAATCTCCTAGGATTACTTTTCACTGGGAGAAGCTCAGAGTTGCAAAATATCCATGAAATAACATGCATGAGGAAATAAATCATTAGAGAATTGCAGCTACGTGTGAAGAGGAGCCCCAGTGCTTCATGACTGTGCTGCAGTGCTGTTCCCTTTTTATTGGGAATCTGCCCAATATTTCTGTGTGTACAGATGCATACGAGTGTAAATCTGAGCTGGTCTTAATTAAAGTGCAGAATGCTTTTGCTCAAAGCATTACATTTTAAGAGGTTTTTTTTCTCTTGCTTCTTTCACCTTCTGGTATTGGGGAAATTTTAATCACTTGTTCAATAGCCGTTTATTTTTTAAATCTGGCCTGACTCTGATCCCTCTGTAGTTCCCTGGTGCCATGAGAAATTCCGTGTTCTGCCATGCTCAGGCCTTTTGGACCTGATCTGTCAAGAGTTCTAATATGCCCTGGGCAGCTGAACAAACCTTATTGAAATGTGGCGGCAGGGGCTTGAATAACAAACACTGTCACAAGGAGCAGGTCAGCAGGAATTTTCCCAGGATAAAGAGTGGCAGGAATGGGTATAACTTTGCATGCTTCTGTCACCATTCTACCTCAGGTGAGTTCTGGAAAATAGTCAGAAATAAAACCCTTGTCAAGATGCCCCTTGGATTCCCAGGGCACTCTTAAGTGTGCTCGAGGTGAACAGCAAGCTGTTAATGTGTGTGTTTCCAGGACCTTTATTAGGTCTGAGCTGCACATCCACTTCATAAATGATTCTGTTTGGGCTCGGTTTGTGGCCCAGCCCAACGCAGTGATTCCAGTCATGGTCTGCTCTGACTTAATTTGGATCTGGGAGTGTTTGCTTCCTTGGAGGAGCAGATGGGAGCTGTCTGGGACAGGTCCCCGAATTCCGGAATTGCAGTGCAGAGTCAGCCTGGCTTCTTGGAAGTAGGAAGCTGGTGCAGAGTGATGAGTAAATGCTAGAACCTGTGGCTGTATCACTCTTCTTCCTACACAGGGAGCATGGAGGGGAAAACCAGCAGTGGAACAGCTAGTAAGAGCATGGAACGAAAACATGCCTAAGTGATCTTAATAAAAGCCCATCACTCTGTATGCATATCCTGTTCTCTGTTACATATAAACAAGATATTGGCATATAGAAATCAAGCCAGTAAATTAAAATGTTGCCATTGCAGTATTTCCATCAACATTTGTTTTTATTTTGTCAGGCTAAATATGCTCTGTACTTGAGTTGTTTGCAAGAAGCATGTGGCAATATTTAGTATATTTAAGAGTATTATTAGACCTGTATGTTCAGATGTGTAAAAAAAGCAATTCACTTGTATGAGTGTGTGCATTAACTGTATTATATGTGCACACAGAGACTCTCTGTGTCTCAGGGCTAACAGATCTGTGCTCTTGGTTCTCCCTCTTGTTCCACATGCTTGCAGTGCCCTCCCAAAGCCTCTATCACCTGCCCTATGGTACATGCCAAATAAAATTGGTTATCGTGGTGTGTGATCTGCCTGCCAGCTCTGTGCTGCTCTGCAGGTCTTGGGCTTGTGCTGGAGGAGCCAAAGGTTGGGAGCTGTGATTGTGCATGAGCACCCATCTCCTATGTTATGAAGAGCTGGATTTTCCTCAGAAGATGGTTGTGGTGTTGGTGTTTCAGAAGTTACTTGGGGGAAGATGTAGCATTAGGCTGTCAGATTGCTGCAGTTTTCTTCTCAATGCTCTCTCCATTTTTACAGATCTGGTGGGGTTTGTGCAGGTTGTTTTGTTGTGCCCTTGTTACTCTTCCCTTTTCCTGGCTCCTCTTCCTTTTCTGGTGTTCCCTTGCTCCTGAAGGCCCCTGCATTTGCTTCCTATTAACTGCTGGTCTTTGTTCCATTGGTCCTTTCAATGGGGCTTGGTGATGTTTTGTGTTGTATTCAGAAACAGGGATCAGGCTGCATCTTGCCTTATTTTGCTGCTGAAATAGCTCTGTCTGTCCAGTGAGTTCCCTTTTGACCCCACAGCTGAGGAAAGAACTCATTTTGCTCTGTGAAATGGGGAATTGCTGAGTGAGCGTTTGTGTTTTTCACTGCCATATGAGGACAGCTCTGTCCTTCGCACTGCGTAAGCAGTAAAATGCAGAAGCTCCCTGGTGTTCCCGTGTGCTGCTGGCCTGCCAGGAGTCTGGAAGTGTCCTGCCAGGAGCAAGAGGAGGCATCAAGGGAGAAAATACCTGCTGGCACATAGTGGCTATTTTGGGACAGGCTTGAAGCTTCTTGGAGATATTGTTTCTTCAGAGATATTTTTGCTACAGAGAAAAAGTCCTCAGAAAAATTGTTGTTGTTTAACATGTCCATTGTTCAAGCGTAGCAGAGCCAGTGCCCTGAGTTACTTCACAAGTTTGACCTAAATTCTGAGGAAAGACCTGCTGTGTTCTCTGTTCTGCTAAACTGTGGGGTTTGTAGATGGTTTTTAACAAGAACCATCAATTCTTTCATTGTGGAAAGAGACTTCCTGAGGAGAATTGATAGAATACAGACAGTATCTGCCTCTCCTCAAGACTCCATTAACATGATCTAGCACTGTTACAGAAAACTGCAGTATTCTGTAAAGGTTTGTCTAAACAGGAAAGGTTTAAGACAATTTAAAACTGGATGGATTTGAAATAGAGATTAATTGATTGGTGTCTAACGATCTTGAGTTAGTTTAGATTAACATCAAATTTACACGCTGCTTTAAAGTGCAAAACATCCCAGCATTGAGGATGAATTATATTGTCAAGAGCAGGTGACAGTCCACCTGAGACAGTGATTTCAACCAGTCTATAGTGATTTCATTCAGAACTGCAGGTGTTTGTTTCCTTTTCAGAAAGCAATTTCTTTTTTGTCAGGTGGGATGTTCTGGAAACCAGCTTTGGTTTGTATGAACAACAAATCATTGATAGGATAGTTATAAAAAGATTCAAATTAATATGGCATTTGAAATAGAAATCATTACTTAAAAAATTATGCACCAAAACTACAAAAGCAAATGTTCGGTTTTTGGCTGCTGCAGTGAAAAAGCGTTTTGCCTATCTGATAAATAGGATAGTGCAGTGATAGATTTAAAAGACCCAGAGTAGTGAGATTTAAACTTCTATCTCTCATCTGATACACCTATTTCCAGGTCTCCATCAATTCCCTATGCCTGTATTAAAGATAACAGAAGTGCTTGCTTTTTGCAGCATCAGGGAGCAATTATCTAATGCAAGTTAACTGCTGTGAGCCACAATGCATTTTCACTTTGATTACTTTAGGCTTTCTTGACGTATTTCAGTATTTGGAGCCATAGAAAAGTCTGGTTTGGAATGGGCCTCCAGACATCATCCAATCCAACTTTCTCTTGAGAGCACGGCCTTAGATTTGGTTGTTCGGGGTCCTGTCAAGCCAATTAAGTCCTGAACCATTTCCAGTGAGGGGAATTCTACCACTTCTCTAGGCAACTATCCTGATCTTTAGTTTTTCTAGTGAAGAATGTTTTCCTTGTATCCAGACAATGTTTCCCACAAAGCAGCTCATGTCTCTTTCCTTTGTCCTCTCCCTGTGCATCCATGTGAAAAGAGCATCTCCACCTTCTCTGTAACTGCTTTTGAGGCTTGAGCCACATCTAAACTTTTCTACTTAATTCTGTCTCGGAACTTCAGATTTGTACTCTGTTTACAGAGTAATTATGGAACCTGTTAGAGAAAACCAATATAGACAGAAATTCAGTGTAGATAAGAAGCAAATACTTTTAGTCCATTGGAATTCTAATGTGTTATTAAAAAAATAATCTTGGAGCGGGATATTATTGCAACAGCAATTGCGGAGGTAGTATGAGTTTCCCATCTGGCAAGGCCCCCAGAGCAGATGGATCCACTAATGACTTTTATAGAGCATTTCATCAGACCCTGCTGGAACACGTGTGCGGCATCTTTAATTATCCTAAATTAACACGGTTCCAGCCTTGGATGCTTAGATTCAGGCTTGTTGATCTTGGAAGGGAAGGAAAAGGAAATGTTCCCTGAAAGATCATCTTCCTAACAGACGTTTTTATTAATGAGGCATAATGTTAAAGTATTACCTGAGCTTTATTAGTTCATCCTGAAGGGATCGTTTGCGTAAAAGAAGTGCCTGTGGATGCACTTAAAGAGCTTTTTTGCAGATGCATCAGAGTGCTTTTGGAATTTACACAGGCACATTCAGCCAGGAATCCCATTGCTTTCCTTGCCTTCCCTGGAAGGAAGGGAATGGGCACTCCCAAAGAGTTGATCTCTGCCTCTTTCCCTGTGTGTGCACCCGCTCCTGTTGCTGTTCCCACAGAAAGAAGTTCTTGTCGTGTGGGGAAGTGGCTGCCAGGGACAGTGGGCAGCACCAGCAGCAACTGCTGCTGCTTTGATCTCTTGTTTCCATCCCAGCTCCTTAGAGCAAGAGGGAGTTCGTGTCCTTTTCCCTCAAACCTGGAAAACAGAAGTTTTCTTGGGAAATTTCTTCTGCCCCCGCCCTGCTTAGATCTTGTCCTCCCTGTAAAAGGAATAGGAATTAATCCTGTAATAACGTGTTTTCTATAGCATCAATTGCTGTTGTTTGAATGCCTTGTTTCATCTAATCATATTTTCATAGAAATATAACAGTATTTCAGTGTTTTCCAGTGGTGCAAATAGCGATGTGGTTTCATTACCAATGGTCTAGTTATGGGATGTTTATTTAGAAAAGTTGAATAAATGCACCCTAACAGTTCAAAACACAGGCGAGGAAGTTGACACCCATTTAAGGGGGCAGAGAAGGGCATGGAAATCTTGCACCCTGAAGACAGCATGGGATCTCTGCAACAGAGATAGTGTATAGGTACACTTAAAATTTTTACAGTTGAACACACATCAAACATATAAGTCATATACAGGTATCAAACAGTCACCAAGAGTTGTTCTTGAAATTTGGCTTCGTTTCCTTCCTCTAACCCGCTGTTCTGTCTGCCAAAAATAAGCCCTTGATTATCTAACAGCCAGACTGAGCGTGGGCAGGGGGTGTGCATTGGAAAGGCTGGTGGCGGGAGATGATGTCCTCAGCAGGGCTGGGAAATCAGACTGCTAATTTAGGTGCCAAAAATTGATATTATTCCCTAATTTTAGTTCCCCCACTGGCTGACTTCATGCATCAAAAAGGATAAAACAAATACCAGATACATTCAATACAGACGTGCTGATGTTTAGGAAATGTGTTCCTGCTCTTAACCCAAGACGAGGCTCTGATGTGTGAGAACTGCTCTGTGCTAAATGGTGGCACATGTAATTAAGTTCTGCTCTAGCAGTGAGAAGAGATCAGCCCAATTAATCTTTTCCTTCTGGTTCTTGAAGAAAAGTATCCTAGCTTAATTACAGCTTTAACACCTTAAGTTTGTGGTGTCACCTTTTATTGCCTGTGTAGGTTTAGAACTGAGGTAAACTGGCACACAATATAATGTACAACCCAAGCCTGGGGAGGAAAGGAGGAATGGGCAGGGGAGATAAAACAGTTAAATTGTGCTAAAATTGTTCTTTTCCCATGAAACGCATATGTTTACAAAACTTTCTTAAGCTTTTTGATTAATTCTTAATAATTAGTTTTATCTGCTCCTGGGATAGCAAAAGTATTCAGCTCCCCTCAGCCACCTGTTGAGTGCCAGTTTATTGAAAGGATGTTTTTCCTTATTCCATGTGTAGGTCCTATGCTCAGCCATTGTTCAAATTTGTTTCCTGGGCAACTGTGTAAATCTGCCTTTGTATTCATATGACTTTGCAGAGGGGGTTTATTATTATTTTCATATTTGAAGGGTTGTGGACAGAAATATGGTTGGATGCTGGTGAAACAATTTATTTCTGTGTCTCTCCTGAGATTGCTATGTTTAAACATATAAAGATGAAAGGATTTTTTGTGTGTATTTCTCAGAGTGAACAATATTCATTATTGAGCCTCTGGTTCGTATTTCAGAATATTTGAGCTGATGTGCAAAAGAGGAATAAATAGTAGAATATCATCCATTATAAACCTGTGAAAGACTAAGATCTAAGTCTGTGTGTTCAATCAGCTTATGAATCAAAAGTATTTTAAAATTCTCTGGTTATGCTTTTCCTTTTTCTAGTTAAAATATTATTGCATGATAAATTGTACTCTGCACTCACCATGTCACTCTCTGCAAAACATTCTAAGTAAATACTGGAAGAGACTGAGTTTTGAAGACAGTTGTTGTGATCGTTCCCAAAGTGTGTTATAACTTGAAGTGTGTTGTTTGCAGCCTTGCAGTTCACCCGGATAAAACGCTGGTAGCCACAGGGCAGGTTGGGAAGGACCCCTACATTTGCATCTGGGATTCCTACCGTGTGCAGACCGTGTCTGTCCTGAAGGATGCGCACACGCACGGAGTCGCCTGCCTGGCCTTCGACTCGGACGGCCAGGTCAGTACAGCTCCTTCTCTGGGTTCTGAACTGAGCTGGATTTCTGGTTCTCAGAGAGGTGCACATTCACTGTTTTGTGTTGCAGTAGCTACAGTGCTGCAGTGCTGGAACTGCTGTTCCGATGTTACTGTGATTGCAGTTCAAGGCCTAGGTTTGTATCGTAATTGTAGTTGCAGTAGGAGGACTGCAAATGCAGCTCTTGCACAGGGGGTGCTTTTGGGAAATCACAGCTTGGCATCTGAGTGGAGGCATCAGGTGTTGGACAGGTATCCAGAGCAGAAATGCCCCTCTGTGGCTTAACTGCAATGGCTTCACCACGTACTTGTCACTGGGTGTCCGAAGAAATCAGTTCCTGGCAAAGCCCTCACAACCCTGCAGCTTCTCTGGCAGAAGAACGGCACTAATCTCACTGCTGGGAGAGTCTCCTTGGCTGGGATGCACAGGCAGTTTAATTGAATAATGGCATTAGGACATGCAGTGTTGCATTGTACGATGTGATTAGTCTAGATGATATCTTGAGACAAAATTTAAAATATAACTAAATGGTGGGCTGTTCCCAGCTAAACACAATGATTTTTTTCTCCCTGGCAGTATTAAAAGCGTTCGGTTTTGAATGAAGTAGGAGGCAAATAGACCTAAAATTCACATATACCTGAGAAATACTTCACAGAGCTTTATAAATAAATATCTGGCTGTGCAATTTTGTCATTATTGATGACAATTTTGTCCTGATGAGTTTCCTGATGTAATACTTGCTAAAGTATTTTTAGGAATGCTTAGATTAGCTGATACCAAAAACCTCAGACAAGAAAACCCTCAGATCAACAGAAGAAAAATTTCTAATGGTGTAATTTTTTTTTAAGATATTGTTCATTCAGAAATAAGTGCTTTTCATTTTTCCCCTCATTTTTGACTTCGTAAGACTGGTGGTTAAACTTTTTCTTAAAGCTATTCAAGCACCTCGTGGGAATGAAGGCTCGTGAACACAGAGGGTGTTTGAGGTGGAGGCCTTCCTGAAGATCCTGCTGGGTGCTTGCTGTAATTAAAACCCAAACTCACTCCCAGGTTGACCTTGCAGCACAGTGACAATTCCCTTTCTGGAAGTGCTTGGGAAGTTGCTGTTTATTCTGGAAATAAAAATCTGCACTGAACACTTTTATATCTGGGGAACAACCAGTGCTGGAGAACATGAATATGGATAATGCATCTTGGCTTTTGCTGCTCTTCCTGGCTTTGCAGGAGAAGCTGCTGTGCTGAGCCGGCATTAAAGGGCATGGTAGGAAGTCTGTGAGTATTTGAGACTCAGAGCTGCTGGCAGTTCTGGTTTGTTATGCAGCATTCCCAAGGGAGCTGGTGTCTGTGACAGGGCGAAACAGGCTGTGCAGACACTCCCAGTGCAAAGCTTTCCTTCTTTATATCCAAAGGCTGTTAAAAGCCAGGGAAGATTTGCATTTCAGCCTCAAAACACAAATAAATGCAACAATGAGGTACTGTGTAGATGCAATAAGAGCTGTATTCTTTTCACTGCTAACTCTGCCAGCTGTCCATTTCCTAAATAACAGTAGGCAGAGGCAAAGCCCAGGTGACTCTGCTGCATTTCCAGAGAGGATCTCCACGGATTCAGCTCGGCTCCTTGCGCTTTCCTGTGTGAGTGCTGCTCCATGTGCAGGTCTTAAACAGGGCTACCCCAACTCTCTCTGAGCCAAGTTAATTGACTCTTACTGAACCAGAAACTCTGGGATATCTGTTCCTTTTGGATGAATTAGTCGGGAAATATTCCTCCTGGCCAGACTTGAGCTGACCCTGCACGGACACAGCGCAGTCGTTCCTGCAGTGCTTCCCTGGCATCGTGTTCCACAGGGTGGGGAATTGAGATCGGTGTGCACAGGATTTGTTATCGTTTCTAATAAATGGAGATGATCAATACACATGGGAGAGCTTGAATGCTTCCTTTATTTTACCTACCTTCAATACAGATTTGGAGGCAAGTAAGGGTCAGAGTAAACTTCTTATTTTGTGTTACCTGTGGTTAATACAGTCCTGATGGGAGCTGAATTTCTTGCAGAAGTGTTGCTATTTGAAAATACAGATTTTAGTTTGGGCTTTTTCTGTCTGAGCAGGAGCTGCCATTTAGCAGGAGGGAAGCAGCACTTTGTTCAAATATTTAATGAGGAGCTGTCATTTTGCCTGTAATTAAAAATGTCTTCAATCAGGAGTTAACTAGAATTTGTCCTTAAAAGTAGTAACATCTCCCCTTCACAGAATTACCTACAAAGCAGATGCCTCATACTGAAGTATTTAATCAGTACCACACAGTTCAATTTCTGCTCTGAGTTGTTTCAGATTAACCCTTTTTATGTGCTTTTAAAAATATTTTTTACTGGAGTGGGAAGGGCACTGCCATAGTTCGTACACACCTGATGAAAAATTTAGAAATGCAGCATTAGGCTTCTTTAGCCAGATCTTCCAAATCTGTGTAGATTTTAAGATAATTGTTTAATTATGTGCCTAAACTACTTGGCAGATATTTTCTTCTGGTAGTTCTGTGAATTCTCTGAATAGAATTCAAATTCCCTTCCAGAAGGAGAACTAAAAGTGTGTTTCAACCAAAAAGGAAATTCAGCGCGTATCACTTTTCTACTGGCAGGAGACCTTCCTCAGCAGGCCTATGTTAAAAGAAAATATAAAATACTTCTTCATTTCTTGTACTGCTTTCAATTCTGATACCAAAGTCAGCAAGGGAATAAACTTTCTAACACAATTTGAAGTTTTAGAAAGCAGCCATTCCTTATTCCAGCGCTGAATACAGTTGGAGTGATTTTTTTTCCTAATCACGACTCTGTGTGTCGTGAAACTTTACAACAGGTCATTTATTCCATCCTGATCAGACATATTACAATGTATTTCCCAGCTAATATGTAAACACCACTTTCCCTAGAACTAATTTCCATGCCTCTGCCCCTTACTGGAGATCCTTTTGTGGTCCTAAAGCTTTGTCTAAAGTGGTCTCTGGTGGTTGTAGTCACTGAGAGCCCCCAGTATTGTAATGACCTTGCCTTGAACTTCTCTTAGGGCGTGCCCTGGTGTTTCTTGTTATGTAGCTGCCACAAAACCCACTCAAATTCCTCATTATCGGTTTATCCACTGGTTCCAGCTACCTTTAGTATCCTGTGTGTCTTTTATATGCTTTTATCTAGTTGGCTAGTTAGTTGTTACGCTCTGTTTTGCAATTTCAAGAGAACAGAACATTTCTATTCCCCATGTTGTCTGTCAAGTCCCCCCTTCTCTTGAGGCTGTCTCTTTTAGACAAGTCTCAATGCTTCATGTTCCAGCACAAAGTGTTGCAACAGCTGTAACATTGAATTAAATTGCTTTCCAAAATCAAAGGAGTATAATTGCAGATTGTCCTGCACTCCCTGGATGGAAAATGTTCTCTTGGCCCTAACTCTTCTTCGTGGTTGTTGCCAAAGTACCCTGGGGGAAGGCATTAATAGTGCTTGGAAATAGGAACCTTTAGGAAGCCACTTATAGGCATTGTCCCCACACATAAAATAGGTCCCATTCCCAGTACCAAAGGTCTGATTTCCTGTTTCCCACTGTTGGCCTGCTGATGGATGCAGGGCTTCTATGTGTGATTCTTCTGTGTCCTCAGTGCCATTGGGCCAGTGGAGTTTCTCAGTGGCCCTGCAGCTGGGAGTGGTGTGACACTGACCAGCTCCAGCACCCTAAGTTTTATGGACATTTTGAGTAATGTTAAAGCACAGAAATCCTTTCACAGTGTGGCTTCTAACTATAACAGGGTTACGTTTCTTAAGGGGAAATATTATTAAATCCTGCAAACACTGTGATTTTATTTCTTTGTTCCACTGTACAAACTTCTTTAACTCTCCCTTCACAACTCTGTTATGAGTCAGGGCCCGTTGATGGAGTTCTGCTTCCCGAATAGGGTGAACCCTCCAAGGGAACCTTGTTCCTCCCAACAATATTTGAGAACATATCCAGATTGTCCCATGAAGACATTCTGTTCCTCTAGGAACAGCTTATTTCCTCTCTCTGTATTTTTATTCCAGTGGAAGGAGACTGGACTCGGAGGAATTTGTGGTATAAGTCTGTAAATAGTTTTTTCTGGTGGTGGTGGTGGTGAGGGGTGCTGAGTTGGGTCTTCTGGAGAGTTTTTATTTTGTTGTTGTTTTCATTAACACCACATTGCTTAGTGCATTTTCTGGTGGGACAGTGGTTAAGTTCTGCATTATTCGCTAGGCAGGTATTGCACTGGGATAATGCCTGTTGTCAGCTCCCATTAAACCGAAGTCCCAAAACATCTTTTCATTCCTCTAAATCAGGAAACTGTGACTGTTAAGACAGCAGAGGGTGTGTGAACCTACTGCATTTAATGTGGAGGCTGTTGAGGGGGTCTCCCAAGAGGGAAGATGTGCACTGTGGATTTACACTCAGGAATGGGATGAAAAGGCCTTGAGTACCTGCTCTCTGAATTATTGCTGCGGAATGAAAACTGGAGCCTTCTGTTCCGCTCTGAACAGTTATTTCCTCTCTCTGTTATACAGTTGTTGAGAGCTTTATTGCATTTAATATTTTTTCTAATATAGCATTTTAGAGGAGTCTCCGGTGATGACATTTGTTTTCTTTGGTGGCTCAGTCCTTTTGTGTTATCACAGACAGCTCCAGATTTTAAACAATTTGCTTACTGAAAATTCGAGCCCGTTTTTTATGGAGTTCACGTTGGACAAAATTAGGACAGTCACTGGAAGGGAAAAGACCTACAACTTCCACAGTAATTGCTGATCTTCGGGGTATGTCGGAGATGGATGCACTCTGCTTTTTCCCTTCCAGATTTCCCCCTCCATTTTATTCTGTTTTTTTTATTTCTTGCATTATTGAGATTGAAAAGTGTTAAAATTAAGTTATTTTAATTGATAACCAATAAAACTTGAATTTAGCTTGGTTATTAATGAATTATTTTAGTTATTTTAACTGGTGATTTGATACACTAAGCTATGTAAAAGGTAGTTATTAAAAGTACATCCAGTTCTGGTTCTGAAGCTCAACAAAATGAGCATAATGAACAAAGCAGTAATTGGAAATAGTGAAAGCTTTTATTTCCCTTTCACTTTTATTATCAGATTAATAAATCAAAATGCTAGAGAGGTGTGTACCTGAAACAAGCACCTCAGATATTTCAGGGTAAGAATTTCAACTTGGAACATTGGTAGCCTGAAGTCAATAACCTGACCTTTTAGAGATGAGACATTTCAGTGCTCTCTCCAGTGAGTAAATGTTGAGTGTGAATGTCTTTGCCTTTGGAATGTGGTTCAAACCCAGGTCACGTGTGGGAAAATCCATTTGTGCACATAATCCTGGGATCTACAGCAAAGTGATTTGGGGTTGATTTCCTGTTAACTGGATTGTTGTTGTTTTTCCTCAGCGTTTGGCTTCCGTGGGACTGGATGCCAAAAACACAGTGTGTATTTGGGACTGGAAGAGGGGAAAGCTCCTGGCGACAGCTACAGGCCATTCTGACAGGGTAATTGTATGGAAGCATTCCTGGATTTTGTCTGGGAACTGCATGGGTGTTTTAAAAATAATTTTTTGATTGTATTAGGTTAATGCAAAGGTAATTTTGGTCATTCTACTTGGCTTTTAAAATACTGGACGAGATATTTATTCCTTCTCATTGTGCCAGACCCAGCACAAGGCACTGTTAGTAAGCCTAGAGAGGAAATATGTTGCACCTACACACTGAATAGGGTGATCTATAGCTCTTCATATGAGATGTGAAATGGGAGCTCAATGGCCAAAGATCATCTTGTCTCTGACTATGTCAAAAAGACAATTTATTCTGAGGGAAAATTTAATTACATCCCTTTCAGTTTTCCTTAAGACAGTTGCCTGTAGAAGAAACTTAATTGGGATAAATATTTCTTTTATATCTGTTAGCTTCAGGTAAAGGATCATAACTTAAATAAGGATGAGAACTGACCAGGTTTGAATTTAGAATGTTATTCCGGATTAGGAGGTGTTGTACCGGGTTTAGCATAAGCAAAATACTTGCCTGACATATTTAAGCACGTGGATGCATACATTAAAATACACTGCCATGTTCCCAACACAAAAGCATCTTAGTCCTTATTCAGATTTCTCTTCCGGAACTGATTCACTTCCCAGTTTTACATGTGTGGAAGTTTTGCTACTGACCTCAGTAGTTACAAGATCAGGTTCTGAATTAACAGAATTCTTCAGGACAGGCAAGAAGTACTAAAATCTTAGTCCCAGTAGACTTTTCCACCCAGAAAAAGGAGCTTTTGCACAGAAGAGAGAGTGGAAAGAATGCCTATGTAAATCTTGTTTATTCATTAACATCTTGGAGCTGGAATGGGTTGGCAGTGTGGAGTCAGTGGAGTCAGGGATGAAGTGTGTTGACAGAACTATGTGAGGAACCCTTCATGTTTGCCTTGACTTTTGATTACAAAGAGTTCCAAATATACCTGAAGAGTGTTCTTTCACTTGTAGTAATATGTTTCAACAGAAATTATGGCTAAGCACTGGTAAAAGCAAGCTGAACCTAGATGCCATTGCTGTATAGGTTAAAATATCAGCTTAATGTATTTCTTAACAGATATTTGATATTTCCTGGGATCAATATCAGCCAAACAGAATTGTCAGCTGTGGAGTAAAACACATAAAGGTAAAGAGCTTTCATTATTTACTTGGAAAAAGTGCTTGCACAAAAAAGTCTGTGTTCTTATCTGATGAGGACTTGAAATATAGGAGAGTTTATGTTTTTCTTTCTTGACGCTATGAACATTTTGCAAAATGTTTTGTTTGAAACCAGTTCAGACATTCAGTGGTGCCTGAGCTGCAGATTCCCTGGACAAGAAAGTCAGGAAGATCCTTTGGTGTAATTTTCATCATTATATACTTAAAATTTTGGGTCTTCTGCCCTCTCCATTCCACCCTAATGGTCTCAGCCTTTAGGGGTTTCCCTCACCCAGCATCAGAAAGGGTCACTGAGCAGCTGTAAGAGGACCAAAGATACAAAGTGTGAACAGAATGACCTGCTCTTGGGCTTCTCATGGAACACCACTGAGAAGTGTGCAGGGCCTGCCGAGAGAAAACTCTGGTGCCCCACTATTTGCTCCCTCTAAGTCACCCTTTATGGAAGTGTTTTAAATGTAAACCTAATATATATTAGATGTTTAGGATAAAACATTTTCATGCCTGTGGAAAGCTTAGAAACAAATCCTTGTTTGCCGATATCCCCTTCAGGTTTCTATTTTTCTCCTGTCTCCTCAAAAACATTTCTAACAGATGGCAATTATTTCACATGACTGGGGTGGGAAGAGCTTTAACTAGAAGTTTAGGAAACCAGTTAATATCTCTAGCTCTGGTTCCTGAGAAGCTCGTGCCCTTAAACCACCACTGCTTTCAACTGTGGGTGGTTTTGGCAGCAGTGATACCATCTGTTGTGTTCCGCAAGCTGTTTTCCAAAACCTGTCTTTGTTTGGCACCTGTCTTCTGTTTAAAATGGCCATAATCACCCTGAACACAGAGAATACCAGGCACTGTAAATACACAGAGAGAAAGGAATGCCAAAAAATAGGAAAAATGCAGCATGGAGGGGAAATGACTCCGTGTTCCCCTCCAGTGGTGCTCCAGCAGAGGCCTGAACTTGCTGTTCAGTACAAAGTGGTGGGAAAGTGATAATAACAGCTCTAAAGGAGTAGTATCACTGTGAGAATTGGGACTAATGCTTGGGAATTGTGCTGTTTATGCCTTTAGCAATCCAGTTCTGCTGGCTCATTTGGTTGAGCAGGGATTAGAAGCTGAGGTAAAGCCCAGGAGCTAAGGAATCTCACACTGAGCTCAGGATCCTCCCTCCACCCTTCTAACACTGCTCTCCCACCCTTTCTCAGCCGTCCAGAAGGGAGGAGAGTTTAGGTTTTACTCACGGAATGAGAGCCCTGGGGGCAGTATTCCCTCTGCCTTCTAAATTGGCTGTTAAGAGGCAAAAGGAAAATGTAATTGAATTAACAATGGAGAAGGAGCTGAAATAAAAAACCTTGATCCAAGGATTTTCTGGAATAAAGAATTTTAGAAAAATACAAAAAAATTTGGCTGTAGGCAAATGAGGTGGGAATAGATGGACATGATAAATCCATGTCAGACACATCATTATTCCTGTCCAGTCTCTGCCTGTGTCTGTCCAGTGTCCATCAGATGGAAGAGCAGGGATGGCTCCACTGACATACTGTGTTGTACCCCAGAGATTTGCTGTTCTGTATCTGCACATGTCTAGAACGTCCTGGCGCTGACAGGACTGGAGATTTCAGCAATTCTCTTGCCATCTCTCATTGATATTCTCTTTATTCTGCCTTCCCCAGAAAGTCTGGTCCTTGAGGGGCAGCTGAGTACACAAACTGTCCTCTCTGCTTGTTTATTTAAATCAAAAAAAGCTCTCTTATTCAAAAACAAATCATCTGATATTTCTAGCTCTCCTCCAAAGACAACCTTCTGAGACAAACTTTCTGTTTTCTTCACTTGTTTTCTCCTCCCCAGTCAGTCTTAGATTCCTCTTTGCAGAATGTTAATGACTTCTGTGTGGCAGCTGAGCGAGTCCCCATTGCACACTTGGGAACCTGTTACTCTGGGTGTCAGGGAGTTGTCTCACGTATGAGCGTTTGCAGTCCCCGTGGAACAGATGGTTTCTCAGTAACTGTGACTATATTTGAGGGACAGGACTCAGTGCACTGGGGAAGGGCAGAAATGTCTGCTCCAGCATGCAGGTGGTGTAAGATAAACTATTTTATCACTTCAGTGCTGTAGCTGTGTTTTGCAGACAAGAAAAATGGGTTTTTCTTGGGTTTAAAAACATTGCACTTGTCTGGACAGCATTTCCCAGCAAAACCTGATTAAGGACAGTGAGAGAATGAGAAGGGGCAGTGTGGCAATAGTGAGGCAGCATTGAACCTCACCCGCTTAAGCAGTTTGATCATTTGGTTTGGGTTTAGATGTGCTACATTTGCCTGGATCTTTCCTTGGTAAATGGGCAGGCTTTGGAGTAGTGGGTGTTCTGATAGTGTTAAGGAATCACTTCAGTGCCTGCCCAGACACTGCTCTGTCAGGATGTGTGTCTGAGATCTGCACACTAATGTGAAAAACCAGAAATTCTGCAGAAACTTCTCCTGATCTGCCATTTACATTTCACAGTTTTGGACATTGTGTGGAAATGCCCTGACAGCAAAGAGAGGAATATTTGGTAAAACAGGAGATCTCCAAACAATCCTGTGTTTAGCCTGTGCTAAAGAAGACATCACCTACTCTGGGGCTTTAAATGGAGACATCTATGTTTGGAAAGGGCTCAACTTGGTCCGCACAATTCAAGGAGCACACAGTGTAAGTGGTGTTTTCACGTCTGTTTGATAAGGAACTGTTCATTGAATTGAAAAACTTCCTGAAGGCTTAGCTGCAAAGATTTCCTTCCATTTCGGGTCAGAAGGATGTCTGAGGCTGTTCAGCAATCAAGAACTGAGATGCAATGTTGTACATGTTGCCAACAGATGCTGAGCTGATAGTGCCAGAACTGTTGATATTTATAGCCTCCATCTAACCAAATAAACCAAACGTCAAGTGAAGCCTTTAAATCTAAAGTTTCACAGATTGAGTAGCTTTGATTATTATCGGTTTACTTAAAAATAATTGGTAAGCAGATTATCTGGGCTTAAATAGAATTTTACCACTAAAATTCCCAACACTGGAGTCTGACTCTTCAGAAGAGCTTCAGTGTGGAGCAAACCTGTTGAATCTGTGAGTTTGCATTCCAGCCATACTTCAGAGACAGTTTACTCCACTTGCCTTCATAACACACACCCACAAACCACCACCCCCAGTCTGGAGCTCTCATAATTACAGAGTGAAAGGGGGATGTACAGGGTTGTGTTCGATTTCTAACCACTCCAACATAATTAATTTGCCTCAGTTGTTGCTACAATAAAGACACAATAGGACTTCCTTGTCTTATTTCAGATGTATTTGAGAACTGCTCCTATTTGGAATATGGCTATGCATAACGGCCTTCCGGCGTGGGGTTTTTGGAACAAAAGGAAGCAAGACATTTTTCTTTAGAAGAGTGATATGACTTCTAACACTTGTCACTATAGTTTTGTTCTAGGAAGAGCACTGCAAAAATAACGGGTTTTTTTCTGACCTCCCCAGACTGGTTATGGTGACAGTTCATTAGGATTCAAAGGATCTAAGTGTTTAGCAGAGTGCTGGTTATTTGTAGAAGGAATCCCTAATTTATGAGAGCAAAGAGACTGGAGTCAGTGGGACATCTTACCTGAGGAACTGCTGTGAAACTGCAGCTGCAATAACACAGGAATGCCTTTGGCAAGCAATACCCCCCTGTAGTATATTAGCAGAATTCTGTTTGCAGAAATTTATTTAGATTCATTAGAATGATTAAATACAATCACTCTGCATATAATGTGATAAATTATGGAGTTTGCCATGGCTAATATGCAATCTCTTGCCCAATTTCTAATCTCTATGTAATTAATAATTAGAAATATTAATCAATTAAGATATTGCACAAGGCCACTTTGAAAATGGAGGTCTTCTCTCCATTGTATTTATCTCCATGCAGTTCAACTTACCTCTTAACCAAGGTTTTCCTGATGAAATACTGACTCAGCAGGCATTCCTTGAGCTATTCCAAGGTAGTTCAGCACAGTCATTAATCATGAGGCATTTTCAAAACAAAGGAGAAATTCAAACTGTAATAAAAACTTGTTTTCAACAAAGGGAATGAATTGACACTCTTTCAGTTCCTGTCAGATCCCAAACGATGTCTGAACTGAATTCATGAATGTCTCAGTCACCTCTGCTCCTGTAAGAATATTTGTATTGCTTGTTTGCTTGGTTTTGTTTATCCTGGGTAACTCTTTATTTTAAGTGCTCCATTAGTTATTCAATTGTCCTTGTCATAATATTAACAAACCCAAATTTGAAGTTCTGCAGATAGGCTGTATCACTGCTATTTGCACAAAGGTTTCTACATAAACCACGCAAGTGGAGCACTTGAAATAAAAGCTGTGTTTGCTGGTTTGCTTTCTGGATGGGCAACACTTTTGTGCCCAGCAGTTTCTGGCCTTTAACAAGAGTCTGTTTGAAAACGTTTGCTTTGTGTGTTTAAATTTGTTGTAAAGACCTTTAAAACTTGGAATGCTGTTGTTTGACAGGCTGGAATTTTTAGTATGTATGCTTGTGAGGAAGGCTTTGCCACTGGAGGGAGAGATGGCTGCATTCGGTTGTGGGACACCGAGTTCAAACCAATTACTAAAATTGATCTCAGGGAGACTGAACAAGGATACAAAGGTAATGAGCTATTCCTTTAATGGTTTTTCACACATCTGGATAACGGATTGTGGCAGCATTTAATGTGAAGTATAAATGTCTCTGCATACTGCTGATTTTCTTACTTAATGACTGTATTTACTTTTGGATCTGTGTTCCCTTCCCTCTCTGACAATTCTGTAACCTGTGGAGTGTTCCTTGGTTCATGGTATAAACACAGGGATGCAATCACTGCTCCCCACCATGCAAATGCAAGAAGATAAGTGAAAACTAATTAAACACCTTAAGATGGGAGAATGAAGTTAGCCAGTCCTTAATCAATTAATTACTTGCAATTCATTTAACTAATTGAGATTTGTGGAACCCGATACTCAGAGGTGCTGACCATCTGAACACTCCACTCATGCATTTGGAATGGTAGCACTTGGCATATTTGTTAGAGAGAATGTTATTAAATTGGTGATAATTACATTTGTTGAATCTAATCCTGCTTCCTGTGAGCTCAGTCATTACTTTATGATTTGGAGCACTTACAGTCTCATAGATCACAATGCATGCTTTATCAAGGGTGCAGTGTTTACTCATGGAATTTAGCCCTCAGAAAGTTGTCCAAGACACCCAAGCAGCAGTCCCTGTGCTCTGCACTCCTGGCGTTATGTAGGTTTTTGCAGCTTGAATCATAATGTTTAACATGAATTTCTAGAAAACAGTAGCAACAAATAACCAAAAAGCAAAGATCTGGGCAAGTGAGAACTGCCTTGGAGGCTAATTCCAACCTTTGGAAGTAGGGTTTCATTTTCAGTTGTCATCAGCACTGATTAATGTAAGCACATCTGTAGCCTCGAGTAGAGCTTAATGCTTACCTGGGACCTTCTGTCCCTCCTTTCCAGTTCTTTTTCCAAAGCGTGCAAAGTCACTGGCTGTCAAACAAACCCTGAGAGCAGATAATCTTTCTTCATGTGCAGTATGTTCACAGAGAACATTGCCTTTCCCACATCCAGAGGTGTGCTTTGTAATCCAGAACGTAACGATGTCCATCTCCCACTGAATTCCAATTGGAATTCCATTCCTTGTGGGTCACAGGTGTCTATCAAGAAGAAGTTGGCAGTCAGAACTTCAGTATGAATTTAGCTAAGTCATAAAATGGCATTATAAAAATTAAAAGCTGCTGGAAGTGGACAAGAAAATAAATGAAGATTCATTTAACCTTCTCAGGAGATGAGAATATTCTATTTATGTGACCAGTAGTTCATCGCATTATGTATTTGGTTCCAAAAAATATGTGAAAATGATGCTGTGGGTGACCTTGACTACATGACAAATGGATTTTTTTATTCATTCACATCTCACAGCATCTAGACCCATTATCCAAACTTTTTTTCATGTACTGGAACAGAAAATACAAACCCTGCAGGCAGCTGACCAGAGAGTGCTACCAAATTGCTCAGCCTGCTGAGAGGGTGTTTTTAAGCTTGTGATCAGTAAAACTCCAGCTCCAAAGCTAGGATCAGATTTGTGGAATAAGATCAAGCTCTGTAAAAGTTATACAAAGCAAAATTCTGTTGCTTTGGGTTTTGGGAGGAGAGATGCCTTTTCTTTTTTTATGTTTTGTTTCAATAATCCATTTTGATTAAAGTGGATACGGGTGATAACATGGGCACAAACTATTTAAATTCACCCTTAAAATTTTATTTCAATGTGCAAAAAAAGTAAAGTATTGAAAAAAGGAATAAACCAGCTTCAGTCACAGCAACCCCTTGGCTAATATAAAATTTAGATCTTTAAATCCTGTGAAATGGAGCTGTTTTTTAAATTCCCAAGGTGTGCAGGAAGCATGTTTTCTCAGGATTGAGCTTTCTCTTTGTGTGTCAAATGGAGAAAATCTGACAGGACTGCTTTGAGCTTTGAATCAGCTGGGATGTTCTGTGTGACCCCAGTGCCAAACATGCCAGCTGGGAATGACCTCTGGAATTCTCAGCGGTGTTGGCTGTGCCATCCCCTGGCACAGTTGGCACTAAGGGCAGCTCCCGGTGTGCCCCCCAGGCCTGTCCATCCGCAGCGTGTGCTGGAAAGCCGACAGACTCCTGGCAGGGACACAGGACAGCGAGATCTTCGAGGTGCTTGTGAGGGAGAGGGACAAGCCCATGCTGATCATGCAGGGCCACTGTGAGGGGGAGCTCTGGGCCCTGGCAGTGCATCCCAAGAAGCCTTTGGCAGTCACCGGCAGCGACGATCGGTCCGTGCGGTAAGGCTGGATCTGGTTGGTTGATTGTATTATTTATATTATTATTTTATTACCTCACGTGCCCATTAATTTGTAGTGGATTGACTTGCTGGCCTTACGTTAAGACTCTATTAAGACAACATTTCCCCCCCGTGTTTTTCTTAGCAAGTTTGCTTTTTCTCTTCAGTTTTCATATTTGGGTGCCACACATAGTGTAAAAGTAATCAGAATTTATGTTCAAAATGTGCTGGATTTATATGTTCTGTTTGAAGTAGTGATTTATTCCTGTTGTGTACAAGTGATCTAAATGGAGAGTGGCCACCTTGTACTTCTCTCCTGGTAATAACAAGCAAAAAGCCTAAATGCCTTTGTCCAGTGTTTTACTCAGAAGGTGTCTGCCTCAGCCTTGAGTGTTTGGGAAATCTGATCTAAAACGAATTCAGTTAAAATTCCAGAAAATGAGATTAATGAAAATGCACCAGTGTTACGAGGGGCAGCAGAGGGGCAGACACTGATCACTTCTCTCTGTGACCAGTGACAAGATCCAAGGGAACGGCTGGAGCTGAGGGGAGGTTTAGGATGGATATCAGGGAGAGGTTCTTCCCCCAGAGGGTGTCAGACACTGAACAGGCTCCCCAGGGAGTGGTCACAGCCCCAAGGCTGCCAGAGCTCCAGGAGTGTTTGCACAACACTCCCAGGGATGCACAGGGTGGGATTGTTGGGGTTTTTGTGCAGGGCCAGGAGCTGGACTCGATCCTGATGGGTCCCTTCCAACTCAGGATGTTCTGTGATTCTATGTTTAGTTGTAGCACTTGTGCCTTGAGGCTTTGTAGCAGAGATTTTAAATTTTGCCCGCATATTTGTGGATGTTGTCACAAAGTGAAGAATGTTCCTTTTTCTAGTCCCTATTAAAATTTGGCAAATTGATAAGCCTCTGGGGAAAAAAAGGCATTTTATTGTGCTTAGTAAGACTTGACTGTAGAGTTTGGAGGTCCAGCTCACACTCTCCCTGAGTCCACACCCACAGTGCTTGCTGTGTGTTTTCACCCAAGCATGAGCTCTGCCCAGCGGAACTCATTATTTACCTGTGATTAAAGAGATGGAGATTTTCCTGAGTGCCAAAACTATTGGAGAGATTTTGAGGAGACCTGGCTTTGTTTTGGGAGTCTCCCACGTCCTACCTTCGGTGGTGGTTCCACCCTTGCAGCACAGCACAGTACAGACCTGGGTTGGTTTTCCCCTGATGTCCTGCTCGGTGATTTCTCCTGACTCTGCTATGCTGATTTCTAACTCCTCCATCAGGTTTTTTTCCAAACCCATTTCTTTTTGTCTTATACAGATTATTTGATTGCATATTTATAAATCTGCCCCAGGCAGTTACCAAAGAGATTTGCAGTTTTTAGGGACTACTAGACAACTTATTTTGGAAACAGATGTGGATTTTACCCTTCGGCCCTATTTCAATGGGAAAAATCCATCTCCTACCATACACCCATCTTCTGATTAATGCTCCTTCAGATTTCACATTATGATTCACCTCTGCCTAGAGGCTTGCTGCTCAGCTGGAATTTATTTTTTCTTCCCTTTCAATCTTTGCACTTGTACTGGTTTCCTATCCCTACCATCCTTCATCTCTTTCTAACCCCAATTAAAATCCAAGTGTGAAACCAACAGAACTGCCAGTTATTCTCTACAGTCCTGTTTTCTTCCTGCTTCCCTACAGGAGGATTATTTCTTTCAGTTTATGCAGTGTATGAATGGTCTCTTCTGCTGGGGTTTGCCTGCCCAGTGTTACAGCCAGGCACAAGTGTCCTGGCAGAATGCAGGTCAGTTCTGGAGATGGGCTGCAAAGCTGGGATTAGCTTTGCACTGCCCTCAAGCCAATAAGCCCCACTAAGATGGGATTTCTTGTCTTGGGCTCATCTCTTGGTGAGCAGAGTAATTCAGCTCCTGGAGCTGGGGAGGGTGCTGCTGACTCAGAGCCTGACGCAGCTCGTGCCCCTCCAGGAAGCACTGCAGGATCTGTGTGCACATCAAACTTTGATTAATGCTGCTCTTATCATTCTTATCACTGTTGGAGCAGTTGTGATATCCCTGATGCCTTTGGACGTGCCATTCTCTCAAGTGTGCAGGGATTTTACTGCCCTACATCGCACATCTTTGAGCTGTTTGGGCACTGGAGGGTGTGGGATTTGAATCCTAGTAGGATTTTTTTATAGGTTATGGCTTCATGTGAGGAATTCCAGTGAAATGTATAAATACTTCCATTAAGATAAAATAGTATGCAAAAGGATTTTCCTACAATTTTTCTGTAACACTAAAATTGCATCAACAGGGATGTTTCTGTATTGCCCTTCACTGGGTAATTTTTCTTAGTATTTGATTATCACACTATTTTGCAAAGAGTGGGTATATAACATAAATCTAAATTGGTTTAGAAATAAAAGTATTTAGTGAGTCAGATGATATTCTTATGTCTGCGATGTCTAAATGAGAAGGGGAGTTACTGTATTTTTCCCTAGCCCAGCTGAGAGAAGGCTCTACCCAAATACAGGTTTCTTACATTTTAAATTTCCAAAGCAAAGCATCTCAGCTAGGAAAGCTGCCTGCTCCCTGTCTCTTACCCCAGGAACAGGGAAAAATTATCATTCTCTGAAGGCATAGGGAATTATTTATTACATTTACTAAACAGACTGTCATGTATTTCAATTAGGCTTCTAAAGTATTGGACAAACTGATTTATGTGGAAGTAACATTTTGGAGCAACAATTGTATCCTGGTGTTTCCTCCAAAATCTTTCCGGAGCCTTCCTGGTTCCTTGTTGTATTGGGCTCACAGCTTCTGCCTTGCGAGGCTGCAAGATTCTTGATCCTGCTTCTGGTTTGTCTTTGAAACCAGTTTTAACATCCCACGTCTGTTTATTTTCCACCTTCTTTTCAGGCTCCATCCAGGTTGTGTTTATACTGCTTATTCTAGTGCCAGCAACAGAGCTTTTTCTCCTTTGGAGCCTCCTGTGCTCCCAGTGCCTCCCAGCTTCCTGTGCAGAGCAGAGCTCGGTAGCACCCACACTCTTTGTGCCAGTGTCTTCAGTGGAAACAGGAATTGTTACTCTTCCGAAGCTTGTGCTGCAGCTCTCAGTAGTACCTCCCATCCAGCCTGAGCGTTCCTTTCTGTCCAGCTTTGCTCTACAGCTTGGTCCAGTGTCACATTACGGTTCTTGCACAAATTGTCCTTTTGTCCAGTTTAGCACATAATCTCATCTGCTGATTCATAATTCACGTATTTTACTGAAGATTTTACCAATACATTGCATTTATGACTGTCCTCAAAATAAAAATATCTGGTTGTTGTTGGCTTAATTTCTCTACCCTGAGAGAGGTCTTTTATGCAATTTCTCCCATTCTTTTAACTGTTCTTTAAATTTCTAAGTTTTGCAGGCTACTGAGATCTGGTTAACCAGCCGATAGTGATCTGGGAAGCTCTCTCCATTCCTTCAAAAAACTATAGGGGCATTATTTGGCTTTATCTTAGGACATAATTTACTGGTTGATTCTTTTTACTGCACTGCTGTAAATGAGGGAATCAAAATGCAGTTTTTTCTCCTAGCTCGTTCAGAGTTAGGACAAGAAGATCTTCCCTGTGGTTGGAATGTTGATGTTCCCTGAGTGTTGCTTTCAGTGAAAATTTCACTCAGAGCTGCGTTGACCCTTCCTGTCTACAGAAGCTGCATTTTTTCTTATTCATTTTGGGAAATTCTGTCAGATAAGTCTGGAAATGACACCAAATGATGATGTAATTGAGCTTCACTCGGTTTTCTTCTACCACGTTATGTGTTCAGGTTAAAAGAAACTCAGTCCTTTACACAATATTAACGCAAGGAGTGTGTGCAAGTGATTTTACAGAGTTAGACGTTTGGGGTTCCTCTTGATGACACCCAAATCCTGGGCAGTCAGGAAAAGCCCCCTCCTGCTCTCCCTTCCCTTTGGGGCAGGTTGTGGAGCCTTGCTGACCATGCCTTGATCGCTCGCTGCAATATGGAAGAGGCCGTGCGGAGCGTGTCCTTCAGTCCTGATGGATCCCAACTGGCACTTGGGATGAAGGATGGCTCCTTCATTGTCCTCAGAGTAAGGTAAGGTGAGAAAACCACTGGGTATTTTATCACAAAAAAGAAATAATAATTGCAGATGCATCCATAGCACTTCTAAGAGGTGGTAGTTCAGCAATGAGGATAAAATCTATGCTTTATTTAATTTCAAAATGTTTGCTTTTAGTAATAATGTTGATAAAACTTAAGGTTTTCAGTTTGGCTCTTCTCCTGCAGTCTGAAATTATACGGGTATTTAGTGAGAAGAAATGTGCATGACAGAGAGAACATAGTTTTGAGAGGGATCTCCTTGACTGCGTGATTTAGTTCCTGTCGTACACATACCAGGCAAAATAATTGATGATCAAAAGACGTTTTTAAGTACTTTCTAGGTATACCTGAATTCTAGTTTTTGTGTTAGAGGAAAGCCTTTTTTTGCATGGCTGCATCTTGGGCATTTTCTGTCTGGAATGCTGTTATGGAGGGTGCGCAAAAGCAGGTAAAACGTTAAATTTGCCAATGAGTGAAATAGCCAGATCCCCAGTGTGATTTCAAAACACAAAACGTGTTTTAATTGATACTTGGAAGAATTTAGCCCCTCTTGGCCATTACTCCATATGTTTGCCAAGCATATACTTAAAATACTTGGAACTCCCAGCTGATAGGAGAGAAAAGCCGGGGAAAACCCCTGTAATGCTCTGCCTTAATGACTTTAACAAAACTGAAGTGGGCTGTTCACATTAATTTAGAAGTCTCCCAAATGACTACTATTTTTCTAAAGAAGTTAATCTTCTTTGTCTCCCAGTGATCTTGTCCTGCTGATTTGTCTGATGCCTCCTAGAAATCCCTGTCTTGGGTTAGGAATGCTTCTCCTTTCAGGACTTTGTTTTTAAAAGTACTGCGTGTCAGGATTTAAAAGATACAGTTACAAAATGTATCTAAATAAATTTGCTGGGATGCTACTAGCAGTACTTCATTAGACCAGGTGGAGGGAAAGAAGAGCGTTGTGGACAGGCGGTGTGGTTTCTATTTGTTGCTTTAGAAGATGCTTAGAACCAATGGAAGCAATAGGAAGTTATCCACAAAAAAAAAAAGGATTTTTAAAGTGAAATCTGGTTTTTATTGTACAAATTATTCAGTGTATTTGTCTTATCTGTGGATTACGAGTTCCTGGGTTTCCAGTTGCTATTCTCACCTCTGGCTCCTGCAGGGACATGACTGAGGTGGTTCACATCAAGGACCGCAAGGAGGTGATCCATGAGATGAAGTTTTCCCCAGATGGCTCCTACCTGGCCGTGGGCTCCAATGACGGGCCCGTGGACATCTATGCCGTCGCCCAGCGATACAAAAAAATAGGGGAATGCAACAAATCCTCCAGTTTCATCACTCACATCGACTGGTCTGTGGACAGCAAGTTCCTGCAGACCAACGATGGTGCTGGAGAGAGGCTCTTCTACAAGATGCCCTGTAAGTTTACAAGGGGCTCGTGTTATGAGCAATTAAATTTTGGTTTTGGTTTGAAGAAAACACCACAAATAAGATATAAATATTACAGCTGCAAGTGGAGTTTCCTGGCTGGAACTTAGAGAAATACCCACTGCTTGTTTTTAAATCAGTACTCACTGAATATCCTCAGCTTTAAGGAAAAGCTGCCTCTGCTGTGTAAATTATGTATTTTTTTCATAGCAACTTTTACAGGTTGATTCACTCTCAGGTAACCACCAAAGCCCCTCTGACCCTGTTGTGCTTTCTTCAAATGATGAATGATTCCTGCTAGTGACCAGAATGTTTTTAAGAATGTAACTGAAAATAGGAGAACTGTTTGGGTCAGCTCAAATTGCTGAGGTTCTCAATGTTAAAGCTTGTTAGTAGAAACAACACTGATAACTAATTGACTTATTCTCACTCTTATTTGAGAATGCTTTCTAATATTTAGAGGAAACTGTTGCAGAAGAGAGCTTTAGAAATAAAATTTTGAGTTCTTTTGAGCTAGTTTGGCAGCCTTCAATCAACTCTAAAATAGCCGTATAAGTTAAAAGTACCACGGAATGGCTGACTGACCAAGTACTCACATTTCAGGGGCTTAAGATAATGTGGACCAAAAACTCCTACTAGCATGTGAGCATGATTTAAAAATTTGTATGATTAACCTAGCACTTGAAAGTGTTCTAGGAACTCATGCTATTCACAGTACTTTCTACTGAAGGCATTTCTTTGGTAGAAGTGATTTGGAATTATGAAGTTTTTCCACTTTTGTATGTTTTTAGCGTGCTAATTCTAATTAGCATGCTAATTCTCATTAGTATTCTAATTATTTCTTATGCAGCTGCATTAGAACTCCTCAGATGTGTGCTGTCCTCAAACACCACAAATGAGAGATTATAGTAATTTAAAGAAGATTGTGACTCTTCTTAATTGAGGTTAAAAATTAATCACAACTAGAATACAGATAAATATGATGAAAAGAAACAGTTTCTTAAAAGCAAATTGTGAAATTGGTTATTCACCTGCACATTTTCAGCTGGGAAGCATCTAACGAGCAAAGATGAGATCAAAGGAGTTCACTGGGCCTCGTGGACTTGTGTGATAGGATCTGAAGTGAGTGGAATTTGGCCAAAATACACAAATATTACAGATGTCAACTCTGTGGATGGGAATTACAACAGCTCTGTGCTGGTGACTGGCGATGACTTTGGGCTGGTGAAATTATTCAGGTTTCCATGCCTAAAGAAAGGTAAGATGGAATTTTGTATGGCTGAAAAATGCAATATTTACCTCAACACTGTGTCGGTGTATTTTCTAGTGGTGGCTTTTCATTCTGGTGTATAATTCAAATTAGTGTGTGCACAATTCCTGTGAGTATTAATGGATATAGAGACCAGACTTTAACCCTCTCTTTGTAGTTGTTTTCAGAAGTGTAGGGCATGTGTGGCTGCTTCCTCAGGATTTGAACTTCACCAAGCATAAAGCCAACAATCCAAATCAAACAACCTTTTGCCTTTCTGTGAGCTTCAGTGTTTAACTTGATATCACATCTCAGTGTATTTTCAAAATTGGTGTTCTTAGGAAATATGTAATGCAGGGGTCGAGTTCACACTGACACTCATGGCCAGAAAGGTGAAAATTAAACCTTGTGTGTGTCTGGTACGTCCTGCCAAGATTGAAGTGCTTTTCTGACAACTGAAGATAATGTCCATATTATTTTATGCCACTTATCTTTATATTATAATTACTTTTGTATCAGAGTATCAAATGAGGCATTTGAGTATTTTTTGGTTTTCAGATTCACAAGTGTGAGTTTCTATTAGGAGCCTAACTTCATTAGTTACAAGGTTATTTTTTTTTCCCCCTTACATACCAACAGTTCTCTTCTTGTTTTCAGGAGCTAAATTCAGGAAGTATGTTGGCCACTCAGCCCATGTCACCAATGTGCGCTGGTCCCATGATTTCCAGTGGGTTTTGAGCACGGGAGGTGCTGATCACTCTGTTTTTCAGTGGAGATTTGTTCCAGAAGGGATAACCAATGGCATCCTGGAAGCCTCTCCGCAAGGTAAACGTCATCTCTGCTCTAGTATTTATTAAATTAAATCTACAGAGAATGCAGCACTGCTGGAAGAGCTTTTTTGAATTAATGGGAAAAAGAAAGTTTGTAGTTCTTTGGAATTGCATATGCTCAGCATTTTGGGGGCATTGGAGTTCTCAAAGACAAGCCTTGGTCTGGGGCACGTTAAAAGCTACTGCAACCTGCAATATTTGTGTTTGGGAATACATAAGCAGCATTCTTCAAAGTGTGTGAAAGAAGACATTTAGAGGGACTGGATAATTAAATTTTCAACCTTAGCCATCTAACTTGCATTCAGAAGTCACACTACACGTGTTTAATTGTTTAATTTTATTTTTCAGTGCAATCTCACATATCTCACAACAAATATCTCATATTTATGCAATAGCTGTACTTCAGATGTTCTTCTTGTTCTACTTGTCATCCTTATAATATGCTAACAAAGCCGTATGAACTGTGTCATGGTGGTTGCTAAAATCTGGATTCCCTGCTGCAAAAGGGCAAAATTTCACCCTGTACATGCACAATTTGGTCAAATATCTACAGCAAATATTTTAAGCACAAAGAGTGATCAGTGGAAGCTTTCATTTGCCATTTCTGTGTGTCTGCGCTCCAGAGCCTGTTAAGAAAGCAGAATTCTCTGATGCTGGAACTGTACCAGTAACTGTTCAGTGATTTTGCTTCTCTCTGCCACCTTCCTGCCCCGGGCAGGGAAACAGGAGAGACGGAAATGAAGCCTGACACATTCAGTCAGCCCCTGTGACTTTTACAAGCTGCTTGAGCTTCAAAAGTTCTTGAATACTGCTTTGCCAATGGTCTAAATGATATAAAAACGTCACTATTTTCTTGTCATTCCACGTGTTCAATATATTGATTTTTTTTTTAAGCAGAGGGTGGTGTTGATTCCTACAGTGAGGAATCAGATTCAGATTTATCCGATGTGCCAGAGCTGGATTCTGACATTGAGCAGGAAGCTCAAATCAACTATGATCGCCAGGTGAGTGTGAAATAACACACACTGCCAATTACCTGGCAAGTTCCCATCACTATTCAGCAAAGAGAAGAAGTTTACTGCTGACTCATAGACTGCTCTCAGTTACTTTGGTGGTATTCAGCTGATTATGCAACCAATATACATAAACCCTTGAGCTGGAGATGAGAATTTGAAAGATTTCGGAGAAAATAATTTAGAAGTGTTTTTTGGGGGTTGGAACTAGGTGATTTTTAAGGTCCCTTCCAACCCAAACCACTCTGTGGTCTTGGTTCTATTTACAAGTCACTTGAACCTGATTCCAGGAGTGTTGTCATTATGAATTGAGTGTTGCCTGGCCCCTTGTCCAACGACCTCTAGCTGCAATGGAGGAAGGTCAGAAATTCCTTAGAGCAGGACTGGGACCTTGCACTAAGGGGGAAAATCACAGAATAAGTTGGTTCATGTTGATTTAAGGGATTTAATGGCTGACATGGCTTTCTGGAATGTGGGAAGTTCACCTCTAACATTCCAGGCTTTAGCCAAGGGCATCCTTTATCTTTTCGCCTCACTTTCTAGACAACAATAAATTGCATAGGTCCTTCTGCCAACAGCTTCTTTCGCCTGTTTATTACAGAGATCAATCATGACTGGCAAATGAAACAGAGATTTTGTCAAATTCTCTCCCTCCCCTCTCTTTTACTCTGAGTTTCACCGGAATGCTGGTCCCATCTCCTCCTCCCCCCCACCCCCTCCTGATTTTCCATCTGTATTCAAATCAGTCATCATCCTCCTCCACGCTGCCTGCGTGTCAAAAAGGACGTCTGGGTTTAAAAACTACAAGTGACAATATCGTTGTAGGCAGTTAAACAGCAATATTCCAGGCAGGTTAATGCATGGAAAACCAGAAGCAACTTTAAATAGCATCTCATATAGGAAGTGTGAGACAGCCCCAAGCAGAAGCTGCACTTGGCATTTTGTTAAACGAAATAATTGACAAAGGCAAAGGGAAATAAAATCATTAATCTTATTTTGAGGATTGGGGTTTGGTTTTCTTTTTCTTTTTAATGTTATGTCTGAAGCAGCAGAGAAGCTTCTGCATTTTGAGATGCATCAGAGCATGAGGCCCCCGGTATTCTGTTTCACTGAGTTTGTTTCTTTCTTTTCCTTTCTTCCAAAAATCCAGTCTTGCATCTTGGAAGTCAGGTAGACTTCTGTGGGAGTGGCAGTTTCATTGTCCATTTGTCCAAGAAATGTAGGCACAGAAAACAAACACTAAAGCTACATTTCAGCATAGTAATGGATTTTGTTTGGGGCCACAGCTCTGAGGATGCTTCAAACATCTTTAGTGGCTCCACAGAGTTTTAGCATTCCTGAAATGTTTAAATGGGAAGTATTTTGTGTATTTATAGAGCTGTAATTGTACTTCGGGATGCTGGACATGTTGGCAGATCACTGAAGTGGTTTTGATTCCTGTGTACGTCCCCATAATCCCTAGACAGAAACAGCTCTTCATGCTCAGCTTTGAGCATGAACACTGAAGCACATATAAAATTAAAAAACACCTGGAGACTTCCAGTCAACATTTACATTGCTTTTCACTAAGTGACACTGGAATCTTCTAGAAAAAACAGATCCTGCTGCTGCTATTCCAGATTGCTGTTCTGGGCTACTCAGGTCAAGGAATTCATTGTCCTGAAAACGTTTATCATCTAAAGGCTGGGAACAATAGTGCCTGACTCTGCATTGGAACCACTGAACATCACATTAGCATGTATTAAATTTCATGCTTAAAGTCACTTTCACTCACATAAACAAATATTTAGAAAACCAGAGACATGCAGTTAACTGTAGCACTTCTTCTTTAGGTTTACAAAGAAGACCTACCTCAGCTGAAACAGCAAAGTAAAGAGAAAAACCATTCTGTGCCCTTCCTTAAGAGAGAGCGAGCGCCCGAGGACAGCTTGAAGTTGCAGTTTATACATGGGTAGAGTAATATCAGATAAGATTTGCTTTTTCTGATTGATTAATGTTCCTGGGGTGTTCTAACAATTCATATCAGAGCGTAAGCAAAGGAGTTTTTGGTGCTTACCCACAACTGATTTGTTTGTCATTATTACTGTGGTAATTCTTAGAATATCAGATACAGCTTTTCTATTTTCAGTTGTATTTCAGGCTGGATGGAGCTCTGAGCAGCCAGGTCCAGTGGAAATGTCTCTGCCTGTTGCAGGGGATGGAACTGGATGGTCCATAAGGTCCCTTCCAGCCCAGACCATTCCATGATTCTCTTTGTTAAGGAACAAGGGAAGCTTATAACGCTGATAAATAATACATCAGTGTTGAGTTTTATGAAATTATATTTTGTACTTGTTGCTCACTACCCCTGATGTTTCCTGGAGCAAAGATTCTCTGTTAATTGCTTGTGATAGTTGTGATTTGTTAAAATGCCTCATAGATTTCTGCTCCAATCCAATTCCCTGTGAAGCTTACCTGGACACAGTTCTATGTAAAAGATACAGCCTTTTTGTGAAATCAGTGCTGATTTAGGAATTGAGTGCAAAGTAACCCTTGAGAAGATTCCTGAATTCCTGCTCTTGGTGGGAGCAGTTGATACTTCTGAGCTCAAGCTGTCACCACAGGACTCCTTTCCTCTAATGCACAAATGATGTGTAACACAGATTTCCCGAGCGGTTCTGGGGCAGCCACGAGGTGTTTGGTGTTTGCTGCAGGTACAGGGGCTATGACTGCAGGAACAACCTGTTCTACACGCAGGCAGGAGAGGTGGTTTATCACATTGCTGCCGTGGCTGTCGTCTACAACCGGCAGCAGCACTCGCAGCGGCTCTACCTCGGCCACGACGACGACATCCTCAGCCTCAGCATCCACCCCGTCAAGGACTATGTGGCTACTGGGCAGGTGGGGAGTTCAAAGTGATAGCAATAATATTTACATATAAAATTAGGAAAAACGCCATTCTCTTTTTCCTTAAAGGTAGCGTTTCCTCCTAAAGCCAGGCAAGCTGAGTGTTGTTTCCTATTTCCCTGCCAAAACTGTTGGAGGTGATGATGAAACCATTCCTATATAGCATAAACACTGCCAGTCTTATGCTGTGGCCTTCAAAAATCTTATATTTGCTTTGAACCCCTGCTGTGAAATGCAGGAGCTGTATTTTATCTACTTCCTAGAAGGTTTTGGACTTTCATTACTCAGTTGCAGTATTTTTGTACTGTAGGAGCTTTCAACAGCCTTGCTCAGACAAAAGCTGTTGGGCTCTTTCCTGATATCTGGTACTGAATATGATGTATTCAGTGTGTACATATACATTCAGACATCAGGATAAATGATACCGTGAATATTCTGCTGAACAGTGATAGTTTTAGAGACTATCTGCTGATATTTCTCTGAAAGAGAAAATAAATCTTGAAAAAAATTAAATAGGGTACATGACAAAGTAGTTACCTCTGTAGTGTTTTAAAGATATTGATGCTGCTAATTACTGTTACTGGTGTGCTTTGAACTTCTGTGGGCAGAGATCCCAATTAACCTTCTGATTTAGGTTGGAAGAGATGCTGCTATCCATGTTTGGGACACCCAGACCCTGAAATGTTTGTCGTTGCTCAAAGGCCAGCACCAGAGAGGAGTGTGTGCACTGGATTTTTCAGGTCAGCCACAGCCTACGTTTATCTAAAGGATTAATTAGAAGGCAGTCCTTGTGATGAAATGTTAATTCAAAGAGGTGTAAAATTACAGCTAGTGCCAGTTTTACATGGAAGGCTGCTGACTGTTGGGATAAAAATAGTGTGTGTAGTAAAGTCAGTCGTGGGCCTTTGGTCACGCAGTCAATGATTGATTTTGGTGGTGTCTGATAGATAATACCAAGTGTGCAGCTGGAATTCTGGTCACTGTCTACACGGTGGTGTGAGAATTTTAAAGCAGGCAGGATGGTGACTCAAAGCATATAAATGAGTTGGAAATGTCCCCTCTGGGCTCATCCAGGGTTTCACGTTTGCTAACAATTGCCACATTTTTCAATGAGTTTACAGAAGAAGTAAATATGACAAACAGTTGTCTGCTGTCTTTCCCACTTGGCTTTCCAAGCTGGCTGCCCTAAGCTGTCTCAGTTTTTAAGGGATAATTCCTGTGTGCAGCACTGAAGAATGTCATCCATATGGTGGGGACTTAAATATTTCCGCATTTTTATAAAAGGGCTTGAAAATTCATTCTCCCTTCTTCTATTAAAAAAAAAAAAGATTACTTTATCTTAACGATCCTCTATTTGATCTGATTTTTTTTTTTTCAATTAATTTATTTCATATTCTGCTCTCCAGAAATGTGGTAAGAATTCATTAGGATGTAGGTCACATTTATAAGACAAGACTGTATGAAAGACTAGATAAATCTGTGGAACTCAGTCATATTCCGTTATCAGGAGAGGAGCCCTGGTGTTCATCCAAGAGCTGGAATTCAAATATGAAATTGCTGACCCACTGTGGTGTGTAAGCTCACTCTCTTCAACATAAAGTGCCAGAAGGAGGGAAAATGGATGATTTAAATGACATTGTGTGCATAGATGTCAAAAAACTTCTTGTTAATTCTTAATTGAACAAACATTCCTATATTTGAAAATACTTTGTGGTTTGTATTTTTAACACCAAGTAAGTTCCTGTCCAAGTAGGAATATTCTCGGTATTGGAACCCATGTACCTGTAAAGAATAAGCTGGCCAAATACTCCGTGGGCATAAACCTGTGTAAAAAAATTGAATGTCTTTTAAAAAGTAGCAACCACTCAATATTACAGTGTTGCTTTAGGACCTGGTCCCAAGAATAATGCACACACTGCGTTCCTAACTGGCTTTAGTTGGGATTCTTGGCACAGACAGGGACAGAGAGCTGACCAAATGTGCACGTCCGTGCAGGATCAGAGGCTGCCCTATGTAGGAGGTTTGCATTGTCTTAAAGACAGAGATTTCAGAATTAGGTTCAGGTCACACTATTTGGAGCTTAAAGAAAGACCCAAAGCTCCCAACCGTTTCTGGCTGTAGTTGATGCAGCAGCTGACTCTATTCCCCCAGTTCTCTCTGCCCTTACTCCCTCTCTAAAACATCTGTTGCTGCCCATTTCTGAAAGCTGGATCCCTCTGGTACGACCCTTCTCATGACACTGTGATTCCAAGATGATAATTTTATTCTTGCAATGTTTGGTTGTGCCCTCTGGTGGCTAATTTAACATCTATACTTTGGGATATTGTTAGGAGGGTATAGTCCATATTAGTGCATAAAACCTTCTCTTTCAAGTGAATGAAGCTTAAATTGTGGTGTTGTTTGGTTTTTTTTTTTTTTTAATAAACTCAGTTTTGGTTTCCTGTCCTGTATTTTAACTTCATTCCTTCCTGCCTGGTTCTACTTCTTCCATCTGGTCCTGTTTCATTCAGCCATGAATTCTTTTCCTCATTCTGAAATTCCCCTTCTCCTTCTTGACTTGCTTCTAACAGAACTCAGTCATTGAAGTCTGTGAGAACTTATTCAGCCCTATGAACTCTGGAGTAGTTGAGATGGAATAATTTATAGCAGTTGCTCTCTTTTTCTTCTTCAAGTCAAGTATGCCCAAGCCCAGAGTCCTTCACATCATTCACTTCTACGAGAAGCACATTCCCACGTCAGTGCTCCTGTTCAGTCTCTGCCCAGCTCTGCTTCTTCCAGCTTCAACTTTCCTTCACCTAAAAAAACCAAGGAGGTGATCAGCTCTTCCCACCCCCTATTATAAAGTTCAATTCTCTTATCATAAACTGCCATAGTTATGGCTTAGTTTTATAAACTTTTTCGAACTTCAGGACAGAAGTTTGTCTCTAAAAGTTTGTTAGAGATGGTTGTGTTTATTATTATTTCATACACGTGGCAAGAGTGCCTGGGTGCTGTTGAATTATGGATGATATTCTGTTCTGGCTTTCCTTCCTCTCATTATCAGTACTGCTGTGTCTTTCCTGCAGTGAAAGAGAAGATAGCCAACAGTTATTTTTAGCCTTAAAACTTTATATCATATTTATAGTTTCATCACCCTGCCTATGAACATTTCATACACTAATAATTCTCTGTACCATTTCAAGCAAAAGAAAAGAAGCACCATCTGATCAGAAATATTTCAAATAAAATGCAATGTGAATTTAGAGTGCTTGGGCTTTATGAATTTGACTTTCATTGCCTTGTTTGATCCTCCCTATTTTCCTTGTACTTACACATAGGAATGTTTTGTGTCTGCCTTTGGGAAACAGCTGAACTCCAATCTCTCAAACTATTCGTCTGGGGTTTTTTTTTGCTTCATTTATAATACATCATTAGTAATTCAGCTTGCAATGTAATTGTGTTCATTGCCTGTTACATTTTCAGCTAAAGCCTTAGCACCTTTAACACTCAGTATTGTTTCTGTACAGCTGATGGGAAATGTTTGGCATCTGTTGGGCTGGATGATAATCATGCCATTGTGTTCTGGGACTGGAAAAAGGGAGAAAAGCTGGCAACAACCAGGTAAGAATACCCACAGTTTAAAATGTCCCCTCTGATTGCTTTTTTATGAATAGCATCATCCACATTTTTCCTGTGAACATGGAAATAAAGCAGAACTCCCCTCTGAAAACAGGATGGTGTTTCAGAGCAATATACCCAGATTAAAAACCTGGGGATGTACAGCCCAGTGTTTGGAAATCCTGTGAACTATTTCTGTCAGGAGTTCCTTAGCCTTTCTGTTGGGAGAGCCACATGGGCATTGTAGCTTGTTTCGGGCGTTTCAAGTGAAATTTAATATTTTCTCCCAGTTTCGTGTCCTGGCTCAGGGCAGCAGTCATCAGAGGTGTCACTTCCTTTATGCATTCGATGGCGTGCTGCGTTCCATCACTTTCTAAAAAGAAAAGAGTTCCCTCTAATCTATGTATATTTTTTTCAAGCACTGCTGATCCTGCCTTCTGAGCCTGCTTTTTCTGAGCTATTTGCTTTTTCAATTGCCAACTGACAGCTCAGCCAATAACCCAACAATGAAGAGTCCTTTGCTTGAAGGGACCAGTGCTGGGAAGAGAATTGGATTGAAGTTACATGTTTGCTATTTTATACTCAAGTATTGATTGCAACAGTAGTTGTTCAGTGTAGGAGAATCAAACTGTTTGAGAACCTTGTTTCTGTCTCAGCCTTGGACAAAGCAAATTTGCCCCTGGTCACTGGGATTGAGCAGAACTCCTGTGAGTGCAGATGCACATACCAGAAGGGCAAGGAGAGAATTCCATATTCTGCAACCATGTAATGTAGCATTATTCAGTAGAAATTGTTAGTATGGCTGAAAAGGTGCCTGTGAAAGGTAATTTATTTTAATTACTCTATAGTGACGTGTTGCAGAAGAAATGAGAATTTCTGGTGGCAGCACTCTCTGTGAGCAGTGTACCATTACGGAAGAAATCAGTGTGTTACTCCCTGTGTGTGTGTGTGTGTACCACAGTAAATTAGCTACACGGTTTCATCTCGGACATCCGGTTTATTAGGCAGCGAGGTTTTAAATCCTGTTTAAAATCTGTGCTGGAGGCTTTGCGTAGCAACAGCCCTGTCTGTGCTGTAACACGTGACATTTTCCTGGGCTTTGCAGCCCCGCGTCTGCTGTCCCCAGACAGATTGTGCTTGACTCGCAAGCAAAGAAATACTTTATATATTCCCATGCTGACCTTTAAGCTTTTAAAAACAAGATAACGATGAGCTGTGTCACTACCTGGCTGCTGGTGCTCGCAGGATAGATAAAACACGGAGCACTTGGATTCTTTTCACCGTGTAATGCTGCATGTACCCAGTGGATCTGTTATTGCTAATCCGTTATCTTGAAAATATGCAGGGTCCTCACAGAGAGCAGAAGAAATTAATTTATCTTCTAAAATGTTGCAGTTTAATCTATTGTTTAGATTTTAGCAGCACCTAAAGGCAAGTCCCCTGTTCTGGTGAGCACAGGAGGACAGAGAGAGAGACAAAAGCCCTCATGTGGCCTTTGCACACAAGAATAAAAGAACATCTTGCAATCACATGGACCCATATAAATGTGAAAAATGAGATGTCCATTCACCATATACAGACACTATGTTTATTCTGCAGTGAGATTTATTTTTTGTGAATGTTCTTTTTGCTTAATCTTTCTAGTCTGATTTATCTCAGCATGACTTCTCAGGTTTTTGTTGCAACATTCAGAACACACTTACTTACTTGCTTTAATTACTTCAGAGCTAAATTGTACAGCTTGTTTCCCTGTCCTGGCTCTCCAGCCTCCTGTCTAGTCTCATTAAAATCCTTGTTGAGTAAGTTGGAATCAAACACCTCTGCACTGCAGGATGATGTGCTGCAGATGTCAAAAGTGGCCAGGACTGGTTTGCATCCAGACTGATCCACTAAAAGGAAATCCTGAGCCTGAGAAGTGTTCCAGAACCACGTGATTTTCCAGATCTCCTGAGCCTGTCAGGAAAAAGTGACTTAATCCTAGCACAAAACCTGCAGATGCGTATTGAAAAGCTTATGGTTCCTGCTTTGGGGGGTTTATAAAACACTGATGTGGATGTAATAAATGCTTTACACCTGGGAATATTTTTTGCTCTGATAAAACCCAAGCTTGTAAATTCCCATAAATACATCAACAAGCATAACTTTAATTACCCAAGAACTAAATCTGGAGGTGCATGTGCTGCTGAGTGAACTGCTTCCTCCACAACAATTTTATAATTTGTGATTTTATTTTCCATCTTGAAGCACATGGATTAAACACTTCCTTATATCTTTTAATAGTCTCTTTCAATATTTATTGAGTTCTCATCCATTAAAATACGTATGTTGACCTTTATGTCTTCTCTTAATTGCCTTGACCTTTGTTGCCTGCTCCTTTGTTATGACTTAAATGAACTGAAATTCAGTGGGAGAGAACTTTTATTCCCCACATTTCTGTGCTCCCCACGTTGTGTATGCTCAAATTTCTCCTGCCAGCTCCATGGGGCAAACTCCCAGGACTAAACTCTTGCAGATTAGAAATATGGCTCTCTAATTTTTGTTAGATGGGGAAATGATTTATATCAATGATTTAATTAGTTTGAAATGTTAAGTCATCTCTTGCCAAGCTTTTAAAATTTCTACCTTTATTGCAGGGGCCATAAAGATAAAATATTTGTAGTGAAGTGTAATCCACATCATGTGGACAGACTAGTCACAGTTGGGATGAAGCACATCAAATTTTGGCAGCAAACAGGTACTGTATTGAGTATTTGATATTTAATTTACATGAGATTTTGTGAATATTTTTAATAGAGGAACATCATGTTCTCAGTTTAAGAATTTGTTTTATTTCTTAAGCACTTTTCCAGTTATCAAAATATTAAAGGAGTGAAAACCCACCTCTGAATCAGCAAATGTCACAATATCCCTTCCTCCTTGGGAAGAATTTCCAGCTAATTGTGTTTAAAATCTACTCATACTATTAAGGAATTCTCCTGAGTAAGCATCCTTGGTTCCCAGAATATCAGGTTCTGATTGAGGATATTTTTTATTCGGGACTGGATTTCTTGCTCTTCGTGACTTTTTAGTTGTGTACACATGACACAAGTACTCAAGACAACTCAAAATTAGGTAACTTTAAGAGCTTCCTACACGTCGTACCATACTTAAAGCATTTGAGTGGTTCAGGTGCTCTCAGAGTAAAAATTATTTTTCCTGCTTTTTATCTTAATCTTTAGGTTATTTTTGCAGTGATTAAATAGACTTGCACTGCTGTTTGCCGAATTCCATGATAGGAATGTGCATTAAGCAGCATCTTACTCCAAGAGAACAGTCTCTTTGCAATAAAAATGGTGTATTGTGAATTCAGATTTGCTCGGCGGAGTGGGGACTCGGTGTGGTGTCGGCTGAGAAGCCCACAGTGCCTTGACACAAGGCCACCACTGCAGATGATATTTTGTAATTGTGTATTTTTGTCTCTGAGCATTGGTTCATGGGCCTTATGGCTGCTTCTGCTTTCTGAACCAAAGCAGGGCTGTGGTGATTTGGTTCTCTGACAAGTAGAGGAGGAGCAAACCCTGCCATTTATCCTGCCAAACTGCTGCCCAATGCTCAGGGTGCCAGGGGACAATTAAACCAATCCTCTAGTTGTGGTCACCTCTACAGAGAAGCAGCATGGCAGAAGCTGTTGTGGGCAAAAAACATTCTGCCAGCCATTGCAGTAGTTCCTTCTGCACAATTCCTCACTGAATTTATCACTTGCTTGGCAAGACAGTCTGAAAATCTGAGTCTGAGCTGCTCCAGAGCTGTCATTGCTGGGTTCACTTTCTTTGATTGTGCACTGATTTCTGGATCTCCATTCTCTGCTGCGCCTTAGGCAGCTGCAGGAGATCTTGGGGTCAAACATTTGTCCTTTACAGCACTGTGGCTGCAATCCCACATAGAAAAAGCCTTGTGCTGATGTTGCAGGTGGAGGCTTCACCTCCAAACGGGGCACATTTGGGAGTGCAGGGAAACTGGAGACGATGATGAGCGTCTCGTATGGGCGCATGGAAGAGCTGGTGTTCTCTGGGGCTGCCACTGGGGACATCTACATCTGGAAGGAGACCCTGCTGCTGAGGACAGTGAAGGCCCATGATGGACCTGTGTTTGCCATGCATGCACTGGACAAGGTATTTGCCACCTTCCTTCATGTTGATTTTTGTTACAGTAATGGATTTCAGAGGGGTTTGTGATTAAAATCACAAAGACAATAGGAATGAGTTCTGTTATTTGATAGACCTGGATGTGTAAACATCCTGTTCCCTGTGCTGGTACCTGACCAACAGCTTTCTGACCGCTAAAAATGGAGAATTTATTTCTCATTCTGCTCAGGAGTGTCATTTTCATGTTTGTGTAAATTGCAGAAGAGTAACAGGTAACATTCGTTGCCTCTTCAACTCGATCCCAAAAATAATTGTGCATTAGCAGTTTCCAGAATATGAAACATGATCTTTTAATAATTTTATTACTGTGTGTTAGTCAAGACTTTAGATATCCAAAGGTTTTGGGTTTTGAGTTAACTATTCCAGATATCAAAAGAATTCTCCTTCAGTTGCATCAATGCATCTATAAAAGAAATTATGGCAAAATATATTATTTGCATCACGTTAATGAGCTGAGGACAAAGTTTTGCCCTTGGCAGTTTGAAGATAATGTTGATAATGGAATATGCCTTTTGAGGTTATGGTTTCAACTGTAGAAGTACAAGATGAGAAGAATGTTAGCTATTAACATTTTTATATATCAAGGTCAATTAAGATCCCTGTGGCTCAATCCTTTCTGGCCCTAATTGATTGTTCCCAGCTTTCCCATCAATTTTGCTATTTGATCTTGGCACTGAACATCCTCTTCACTTAGATTTTTGTTGGTTAGTTATTTATGCTCTTTTGCATTCACTTGGCCCAGATAATCTACCCAGGGAATTTATGAGAGAATTGGTCCCTGATGCATTATTAGAACTCGGGTTGAAGCATCTGTTAAGTCAACTGAATTTGGAATAACTTGAGAAGCTGTTATTGCCAGCTACTGCCTCTTCTAAGGGTAAAGCACATTTTTGTATAGCTTATTTCCACATGCAGGCAAATGTCCTGGTCCAGCATTCCTGTTTATAACAGTGTGTGCTCCATATGGTTGTAAATCTTTGTAACCCTAGAAAAGCAACTCTAAATCTCGTCCACTTGAATTTTTCCCTCATAGGTACAGGCTCCAGTGTTTTTAGTTTGACACATGAATAGAGTGCAGGGGAGACTTTTTTGTGCCTTTGGACATGTCCTTTTGAATCTCCCCCTATGAGTGCTGACATCTGTGTGTGTTTTCCTGCTGTGATTGTGCAGGGCTTTGTAACGGGTGGAAAAGATGGAATTGTGGCCCTATGGGATGATATGTTTGAGAGATGTCTGAAGACATATGCTATTAAAAGAGCAGCACTCTCTGCTAGTTCTAAAGGTATTGTTTTTCAGTGTGTTTTAATAAGGACTGTGTGCTCGGGGGGTGGTACAGAGGTAGTAAAAGGGTAGTGCTGGGTGTCAAATCTTACCAGAACACAAAGGGAACAGGAACACACCACTTACTCTGTGCTGGGATTTTCTGGTTTGATCCATGTAAGATGTATTTCTTATATTCCTTGTCATTTATAGTTTGTTCTGCTATTCCCTCCTCTATTTCATGATGTTGAGCTTTGTTTTCATTGGTGAAACGATTTTAAGGAGAAATGTCCCCGGCCTTGAGTTTGGCAGTTCCAAAGTAAATCCAGTTTCCTTGGCTGGCCGCCTTCCCTGTGGTGAGGGCAGGGGCCCTGTGATTTGGAAAGACCTGTTAAATTCCCCAGACCTGAGTGTGGAAGTCTGGGAAGGGATATTCACTTGTGATCACAGAATTAGTCCGAGGTGCTGGAACCTCCTGAGCCCCTTAGACCCTGTCATTGTTAAAGCAATAAAATATCAGTCTTTATATTGCCACTAGTACAGACCAACTCCCCTCCCCGAATTAGTGAGGAATCCATGGATTATCTGGCAGTTTGATCAGGCAATTGTATCTCACGTTCATGATTTTAAACAGATTTTAATTATATATAAACTGCAAGTGGTATGAAATTAAAAAAAAAATTTAGTATCTTGTGTTCTTCAGGTTTACTTTTAGAAGACAACCCCTCTATCCGAGCCATCAGCCTGGGACATGGGCACATCCTGGTAGGAACTAAAAATGGAGAAATACTTGAAATTGATAAAAGTGGGCCTATGACTCTGCTTGTTCAGGTACTGTGTGACTCTTCCATAGCAAACTATTTCCTGTATTTTTTAAGAAATGCTGGTTCTTTGGTATTCTTTTTTCAGTCAGTTTAAATCACGTGAACTAATCCTTCAAATTTGTCTTGCCTGCATGACTGCCTTACTAACTGTGTGAGGTTGTGTTTTATAAAATATTGAACTCATTCACTAGTGCAGATTGAAAGCAGTAAGAAATTATTTAACCTTGATATGCAGTGCCAGCAAACTGTATGCAAGCTGAAGAAAAGCTGGAAAAAAGCAGGAAGAGTGATTAACAAGTTGGAAAACTGAGAATCTGAGGCAAGAATAAAACAAAGTAGTGTATGTTGTGCAAACAAGGATCTAAAAAAGGACATAAACTTTGAGGATTAGCCAATATTAGGACTTCTGGATAAAGTCCTGTTTGGATGTAACTGTTCCCTATTCATCTCAAGTTTGGAAAAGAGAGTATTGGAAGAACAGGAATTACAGCCAGTAATAGTGGAGGGGACTACGGGAGAATATTTTACACAGTTGTCAGGGGAGACAGAGATGATGTTCAGGTCTTTTGAATGTGGAAAGCTTTGGAGAGAGGAGATGGTGAAGGCTTTATTGCCTGGGACTTGGGAAATGAGGCAGGGTGAGGTTAGAACATATTACACAGCCCCAAATGCGTTCTTTTCTCTTGTGTGGAACGCTCTCCTCCAGGGCCATATGGAAGGAGAAGTGTGGGGCTTGGCAGCTCATCCTCTCCTGCCTGTGTGTGCCACCGTGAGCGACGACAAAACGCTGCGGATCTGGGAGCTCTCGTCGCAGCACCGCATGCTGGCAGTGAGGAAGCTCAAAAAAGGTAATTCTGCCTTGGCCAGGCCCTGGGGCAGCCGTGGATCCCTCTGTTCCTGGAACAGCTCCCTCTTTGCTTTCAGTGCACATCATGGGCATTAATTGGGGAGGCAAAGGACACAGTCATTAAGAAATTGGGAGCACAGGAAATAAATTATCTTTGGCATGTGTCAAGTCAGCGCAGAGGGAAGGAAGAAAAAGGACTGTAATCTATTGTAATGAATAATAATAAAATGAACTTCCCCCAATTTCAAGGGGAATGAATTGACCTCAGAATCACTTTCCTTCCTAGGAATACTTAAGGCCAGTATGTTTGTTGCTGACATAAAAGATTTTCCTTATAAAGACAAGTGTACAATTTCCTGCTTGTTGAGCACTATCAGCCTTTGGTGCCAATATGAGCTTTACCTGTTAAACCAACTTCTCTAAAACTAACACTTTTCCTGCCCTCTCCTCTGTGTAAAATTAAATCAGCTATGTTGAAATGTTGCCTTGTCAAAATTACTCTTTATTTTATTAACTTATTGATATCCTTCAGGAAATTTTACACTGTTCATTTTCAGTGACAGATCTGGAGCACAGGAACCCTTAACTGGCTGGGGTAAAACAGAGTTAAATGTTTTGGAGAGGTGAATTTGGGGAGGGATGAGGATAGCTGTAGGCGAGAGTATGGTCGGGAATAATGCTGACGCAGAGTTACATTGCCCTTAATCAGTCTTTGAATTTTCCATCTGGATTTCCTTTCTGTACGTGTTTTAGGGTTTATTTTGTTTTGTTTCTGTCATTGGTGCATTTAGAATGTAGCTAGAAGGTGGTATTTTCACATAAACCTGTTTCAAGAGGGATCAGATCAGCATTGTCAACTCCAGAGCACCCTGTACAGAGGGAACATTCCCATGTAACAAAGCATTGATCATAGCCCTCTGTAACATACAGGTTTTAGTAAATACCAAATCTACTTTAAAACCACAGACTTGATGTAAAAACCTTTCAGTTGCAGTTCATCGATGGTTCTCTCAGTCCCAGTTTTTAAACCTTGAGAGACTCACTTCCATGTTCCTCCATAGGCGGGCGCTGCTGTGCCTTTTCTCCCGACGGGAAAGCCCTGGCGGTCGGGTTGAACGACGGCAGTTTTCTGGTGGTGAATGCTGACACTGTGGAGGACATGGTCTCTTTTCACCACAGGAAGGAGATGATCTCAGATATAAAGTTTTCACGAGGTACAACCAGATGTTAAGGTGGGAGTGCTGATCTTGGAGTTTGTTTCTCTTGTCTAGACAAGGTTGAATGTTCCGAAGGAAGGCTGGCTTTGTGTGTGCTCCATGCATTGAATACTTTACAATTCCATGTGGCTGTGTGCTGCACTACAACAGGCCCACCCCTGACTGGTGAATTCACTACAGTGGTGAAAATCACACCAATATTAATTGGAAGCTGTACCCTTTTACAACCTCAGTGTCTCCTCCTTACAGAATCAGGAAAGTACCTGGCTGTGGCTTCCCACGATAACTTTGTAGATATTTACAATGTCCTTACCAGCAAAAGAGTCGGCATTTGCAAAGGTGCCTCCAGCTACATCACCCACATCGACTGGGACTCCAAAGGTAAGGTTTTGGCCAGAGGTACAGACTGGAAATGCCCTTAAAATGGAATATCAGGAAACTGTTCCCCTCCAGTTATTGAGATCAACCACTGATGCAAATGCTTCTTCCCCATGGAGCACTGTATGGATGCAGTGCAATTACATTTGTTGGTATCTAATTTCCTTTCCTTGCTGAGCTCTGCATGGCAACCCCTGCAAGAAGCTAGAGCCTGATTGTCACAGCCAATTAAGTCCAGCAGGATTCATAATGAGCTCATGCCAGTCAGCCTTCCCAGAGCGGATGTGATTCCGTGGGGGAGCACCTGTGTGCCTGAGCCCTGTCCCTGCTGTGTGCCAGTCCCAAAATACAGTGTGACCCACTGGCAGCAACACCACAGCATCTCCATGGGCACAGGAAACTTCCCATCCCAGGACAGCTTGGAGTGGAGCTGACTCTGCCAGAGGGGCAGTGCAGAAGGGATAGGAGCTGGCAAAGGTTCCACTTTTGGCAAAGCTGCCTTGTAAAATTGTTAGGAAAAGCAGTAGCACATGCATTTATTTTTGACTTCCATTAGTGTGATGATGAAACACAAGCAAAATATTCCCCATCAGCAGAAACTGATATGCTGAAAGACAGCGACTTCTTAAGGATATTGGATGGTATTTAAAATATTACTTATTTATTGAACCAGAGTATAGGACCCTTACAAGTGATTCTAAGCATTTATGTTCTTTTGCTATGAATAACTTTCTGGAGGATAATTTCTTAATTTACCCCCAGAAATCTCTTCACTCAATCAAAAGAAAGTCTTTAATAGTCATAATAATTAATAAGATTCATAATGAACTCCCCTTTTGTATCCAGGAAAGCTATTGCAAGTCAATTCTGGTGCCAAAGAACAACTATTTTTTGAAGCGCCGAGGGGGAAAAGGCATATTATAAGAATTGCTGAGGTATGAATTATGTTTACTGGATTATTTTTACTATGGAAGTTATTTTTAAGAATTGTCTTCAAATGGTGTATTTTTTCCTTTTATAATGCTATATTTGCAGTGATTAGAATGATTTAATCATTCCACAGTGTCTTTCCTAGAATTTGTAAATGGCAGAATGTGCTGGTTTCTGCTTGTATCTCTAAATTTATTATTGTTTCTTTATTAGCAGCCATTTGGCATGATCCCCTTTCCCAAAGTCACCTGTTCTCTGTGTAACCAGTCACATACAGGCTATAAACCACCTTCAGACAGCAGGACCTGGCTTTTCATCAAGCTGATTGTTTGTGACCTGTACTTCTGCTACAAAATTGCCAATGTTTAGCACCTCAGAAAATCTTTAGGGAGATTTGTATCCAAATCATGCTCTGCCTTGGGAAAACGGGAATGTTTAAAGTGTTAAGCCTTTGGATGAAGATACAGTTTGTGTTAACAAGCTGGAATGAGCACAGTTTCTTAAGAACTAAGAAAATTAAAATAAAAGTTAATAACAAACATAGGAAACTATGCATGTGAAACCAGTGTTTATTTGGTATGTTTGAAATAAGAAGCCTTCTTTTGGGGGACTTTTGCTTGCAGATAGAGAAGATTGAATGGGACACCTGGACATGTGTGCTTGGTCCCACCTGTGAGGGAATCTGGCCCATGCACAGCGATGTCACCGTTGTCAACGCAGCCAGTCTCACAAAGGACAGAACCCTCCTGGCCACGGGGGACGATTTTGGGTTTGTGAAGCTCTTTTCCTACCCAGTGAAGGTAAGAAGTGTATTTATTTCAGTGATTGGGAAGAAAAGTAAGGAAGACGCTGTTCCTGGGGTGTGAAGCTGCCACTGGGGGATTCTCTGTGCTGCAGGGCCAACATGCCAAGTTCAAGAAGTACGTGGGGCACAGTGCCCAGGTGACCAACGTGCAGTGGCTGCACAACGACTCCGTGCTCCTCACCGTCGGCGGCGCCGACACCGCGCTCATGATCTGGACCAGGGAGTTCCTGGGCATCCAGGAGAGCAAGCTGGTGGACAGTGAAGAGTCAGACACAGATGCAGAAGAAGATGGAGGTAAAGAGGATTTATTTCAGTCTTCCTTGTCTGAGTCAGAGATTCACGCAGGCATTTAACTTGAAGCTTTGCTGTGCTAAATTTCAGTGTAAGGAGAGCTTGGTAGGATTTGTTTCCTTCCTTTTATTGGTGCAGATCTTCTTGTTCTCTACTCTCCCACTATGAAACAAGGATGGTTTGTTTTATTCTATGTTTTATTTTTCTAAGGTTACGATAGTGATGTTGCAAGAGAAAAAGCAATTGACTACACCACTAAGATCTATGCGGTGAGCATCCGAGAAATGGAAGGCACAAAACCCCACCAGCAGCTGAAGGAAGTGTCAGTGGAAGAGAGGTATGTCCCACAAAGGCTTTTGCTTCCAAGTGTTCATTGTGCCATTTTGCATCTTTTTTCATTCAACTAAAATTAGTCCTTAGAAATAAGACAGGAATTTTAAAATTCACCAGATAACATTTAAAATGGTGTTCACAGAGTACAAAATTATAATACCATGGAGAAAAACACGTGTATATAACACATCTGTGAGTGTTGTGTTCTTTTCTGCTGTTCACATGAGCATTTATATTCTCTCCTAACTAGTGTGGGTCTGCAGCAGAGCACTTGTGATAGTGGTAAGCTTGTAAATATTTTGTCGTTAAGGCTTCGGGTGGTGCTTTTATTGGAAGGTTTTTATAGTCACTTGTAATTGCGTTGGGTTGTCACTGTTAAAGCTGGAATTTCCCAGGGCACACGCTGGCCTTAGGCTGAAATATTCTAAAAAAATTAGGTGGAAGGGGAACAGTGTTGGAAAGGGCAGCAAAGAAAAGAGGTAAGAGCTAAGAACAGAGGATGAGTCCAGTGAAACACAGACCTAAAGGAGGGGGTGGTAAAATCTGATGGGACAGAACAGGAGCATTTTGTAACTGGTAAAGTACATTCCCCCTCAAAATCTGGTGCGGTAAATCCCTACCTGTGAATCCAGTTGGTGACTCGGCTGTGAATCCGTTCTGTCTCTTTTGATAGAATATTTTCTTAGAAGTGATCATTCTTTTGTCAGGAGTTTCCTCGCTCTTGCCCCCACACTGGGCACTGGCACAAAGGACTGCTGTGGGTTAGCCCACAGAAAGAATTTCAGCTTAGTTGTTCTGTTATTGCAAGAAACAAAACGCAGTTAATAATACTTCCTGATCTCATGCAAGCCTTGGAAAAATAAGTTTCTGTCTTTAAAGCTCTCAAAGAATGCAGTGCTGAACCTCTTGGACAGAAAGTGATTAATCATTTTGCTCAGTAAATGTGCAAAATAGGAGAATTGGGTGTGAAATGTGGGGTATGAACAATAAGAAGAAAAACGTTGCACCTATTTTTTTTATCACAATGTCTTAACAATACCATGCAGGAGGAGGATCAGTGATTTTTTTACAATAAAATGTTGGACCATAACCTTTTCCTTTCCCTTTTTTTTTAAGAACATCTCTTTTCCTCAAATAAAGAATTTGTTCCTCCATTTTTCTATAAAAAGGCATCATGTGTTATCTGGTACACATAAATGTTTGCAAACTGAATTAGAAAAAGGAAAAATATTATTTTATTTTGGGTGAATTGCTAAACTATTATAGGAATAATAAGTGCCAGTGCTACACAATGCCCAGATGCTTCACACCAGAAACCCTTGTACCCTCCAGCTGTTTCATTCTGCTTTGATGATGCAAAAGCAACTGTAGAGTGAGTTTAATTGACAGATTAAGCTGGGCTTAAAAATGTCTTGTACTCCTGAATTAGCAACAATTTGAGCAAGAGCATCAGTGTTTTGTGCAGCTTTTCAGCACCATTTCCAGTCCAGGAGTGAAAATCACCCTTCAGGTCCCTGGGAAACCTCTGTTCTCTGCATCCATGGCTGTGCTGTGTGATGCCACAGGCTCTGGAGCCCGTCCCTATCCTCAGCCCCTCTCAGGGGGAGAGCAGGCCGTGTTTATCCAGCACCACAAAGCCCTGTGGAAGCTGGAAGCTGCTCCAGTGTTTCCACACCTCCCGCTCTGCTGGTGGCTGGTGAAAAATGGGGAGGGACCTCCTCTGCAGTGAGGTTGCCCCTGACTTCCAGAATAGCCCCTTCACAATGGCTGCACATTAAAATAGCATTCCAAGGGAGTAACCTATCCTGTGTTCTATCCCTAAGTTCTGTACTGAGGAGAGTAAAAATTTTCCCTTTGTTCTTCTTGCTGTCTCTGTGTTACCAACAGTTTTGTGCTTCATTCTAAACTAGGTTAAAAATAAACCCTTATCACCATCCTCGCCATCTTTTCTGCTTGAGAGTCACAGCTCTTGTACACATTTTTATGTTCTTTTTAAATTACAGCTGCTTCAGTACAATCACACCTTTGGTATTTGGAATTTGCTGTTTTGATAAATCTGACAACAAATCCCATAATTTTCATATGTCACTCATTAGGCAAAGATAAATTGACTTCCCTTTCTTCAGGGGATAAATATAAATAGTGAGACTTTATAGGGAGATAATCAGAAGCAGCAACTCTATGGTGAAGTGCCAGAAAAGCTGTGCGTTCTGAGGGTGTTGGGCTTGGATAGGGCCTTAAGCTGTGAAAGGTGCTGTGTTTTGGGTGCAGTAAGAGGGGATTAATGTGTTGGCTGCTGCAAGACTTCAATTCCTGGTCACAGTGGTACAATGTGTGCACAATTGCTGCAGAATCTTGGCACTGCCAGTTGTGAGTGCCTCAGGCTAAAGCTGACTTCTCTCAGAAGACGTATGAGATATGAGGGAAGCTTCATACCTGTGCCAGATTCCATCTCTTCTGAGATCACAAAAGAACAGAGCTGCTGGAAAAGGGTTTGTCTGCCCACGACAGACTTCTGAAATCCTTGGGCTGGCTTTTCTTTGCACCTCCAAGGGTTCGAAGTGACAGTTGATCAAGCCAGGTGAAATGGAAAGTCTGCAAGTACTCACCTGTTGGTGTTCAGGGAAATCCTAAATGTTATGGGAAATCAAGTCCCAAGTCAGCAGGTCTTGAGGCTGTGGAGTCTTGAAATCTCTGTGCACGGGGCTGAGTGAAGTGGCAACAAGGAATCTTGAAGGCAGCTCCCAAAGCTTTAAATTTTCTGCCAAAGGCACAGCTGACGTAGCTCTCCCAGTCCCTCCAGGTTTGAAGAAGGGAACCCAGGGGATGTGTTCCATTCTCTTTCAGGTAGGCATGTGGGGAAATGTGTTCGGCTTTTGAGGAGGAAGATTTTCTGGAGGAAATATTCTGAATCTTTCCCTTTGTGATTGTGCCATATGTCTGTCTGAAGACCCCAGTGACTGTGCACTTTATGGCTTTTGTGCACTGAATACTCTGGCGTTGGTAACTTACTGTAACTTACTGTCCACATGCTGAAAACTATGGGACCAGCTGGCAGGCCACTTAGGACAGAAGCTGTGAGGTAATCCCAAGGCCTGGAAAGCTGCTGGCCCGCTTCACTGCAACATGCAATGAGGATCTTGGCTGTGACCCCTTGCTGTATTTTCATTGTGGGTCTGAGAAAGGAAAAATTGTGAAGGTGTAGTAAGAAACTTGGAATTAAGCAAGTTTAAATTAAGGAAAGGAAAAAAAAAGAAAAAGCAAGTTTTTGGTTTAAGCAAGAAGTAGGAGTAGCTGGGGCTGCTGCTCTGAGCTGCTCCTTGGGGGCAACGGCTTGGAGCACACTGGGGTTTTTTCTTTTAATAATAATGCTTAGAGGGTAAACTATTGCTGAAGTTATTTTCCAGCTTACATAATCAAACGCGCTTCAAAGGTGCCATGTGGCACCTATGAGACAGGTCCATCTGTTTAATCTTTCTGTTTGCTGGAATAAGCTTGCAGGACTCCGTGCTTCTCTAATAGAGAGTGGTGAATCTGAAAAACTCCAGGTACATTATTTCTCTAGAAAGAACTAATCATTGTTCGATTCAGGAGGAGTTTGGTCTCGGGAACTGTGATGGGACTCCTGAGAAGATTGCAAGTGTAGGGTTGGGAGCTGAACTGTACAATGATTTATACAAACTTAGGAGTAATAATAAGGTTTTCCCTTAGAAAAGAAAATGAGAGCCCTTTATGAAATTTATTTTTCCTGTCTAACTCAAACATAATTAAAATAGTCATGATTCTGCAAGTATCTTGAAGGAGTGTAGAAGTTACATGATAGATTTTACTTGCAGGATCTGAATCAAATCATGGCCTGGTATTTTTGGGGGAATCCAACATTTCCTGTCTCCATCAGCAGCTACAGCTTTAGGATGGCAAAGTGACAGGAGACTTGAGGCTGAGGGACAGTTCTAAAACGTCTTGCAGTTGTATTGGTGCGTTTGGTTAAGATCATTAATCGATTGTTGTTTCTCTCTCCTCTCCCCGACCTTGTTGTTTTTCTTCTTCTCCCTTTCCATGTCTTCCCTCCTCTGCTCCCCACCCACCCTTACCCTTCTCTCCCTCTCTGCCTCTTTGGCTGGCACCCCTTGCCGTGCCTGTGGTGCAGGAGCGGGGTGCCCTCGAGAGGGGCTGCAGGCCCAGTCTCGCGGGGTGGGAGCTCCCAGCGCAGCGCTCCCACTCCTCGGGACCCCCTGGCCACTGGTGGGACTGTCCCAGACAATCCAGGACAATTGTAAGCTCTGCTGTGTGTCACAGAGGAATTGTGCTGTTTAGGAAAAGGGCCAGTTTTTGAATGGGGACCATTTAAACCAAGAGTTGATATGATGAGAAGTAACATGAGCTTGCTGATGATTGTATTTATGTTACTAATCCCAAAGGCAAAGACCTGTTTGCATTTGGCCTTCTACTAACCCCTAACACACCCTTTAGCTCAATTTGCATGACTCCACATGAACCCTGGTGATGGGAACTCCTTCAAAGCAGGTGGAATGTGTAGAAAACAAAAAGCAGCATTAGCATGTTTGTCTGGTCTTCTGTTTTCTCAGCATTCTGGCTTGTCTCACTCTCCATGAATTACCTACCTCAGAGCCTGGTCTCCATTGTGGTGTTTGCCTCATGTGTCCTGATAAAGATGAAAAGTTAAAGATCTTGGATTTTTCTCTTCAAATGTTACTCTTTAGATTATTGATTTCTCTAAAACAACATGAACTGACTTTTATATAAGTTGTGAAAATAGCCCCCCCAAGCCTTTGCACCATAAAGTGAATGATTAGACATATGGTTGCAGCCTTGGTTCGTGCACCTTTACACACACATGTCTGTGGGTGCAGTGCAAAAGCTTTGAGTGTGAATCTGTGTTGTATTTATGTGTAGGTGGGGACTGTTCAAAATGTATCTGGAAAAACACATCCTTGGGGTGGAGAAAATAACTTTGGGCTTATTCCGGCAGAAAGCCACTCTTTGAGAATGAGGCACATCCTTTGGAATACTCACTTTTACTTTCTCAACAGCATTATGTCAAGTTAATGTACCCTAAATGCATTTGACAGCCGGCTGCTTTCATCCCCGTTGTCCCCGAGGCTTGTGCACATTGTGACTGGTATTTGTCAGTCCCTGCCAAGCAGCTGAACTCAGAGTCAATCTCGCTGCTCCCACAGGTCAGCACAGAGCTGGCCCAAAGGTCTTCTCTGTTTGTGTGACACTTGGGGGGTGGAACTGAGGGATGCCAACATCACCATGTGTTTCCAACATTTCTGTCTCTGAAACTGAGTGCTCTCTGCACTGAGGGTGATGTGAAATATTCAGCTTTTCTGAGGGCTGTTGTTAGAGAGGTAGTCCAGGGCTGATGGAGAAAGCTGTGTTTCTCATGTTTTGCCGTGCAGAGGGAGGATCTGCCGTATATGATTGGTTCAATGTTTTTATTTATACAATACAGCTGCAAAATGTATTAGAGCTTATGCAGGGAATAACAAAACAAATAGAAAAGACTGTTCCTCCAGTGTGTGAGGGACAGCATGTCCAGAGAGTCCAGAGTGTGAGGGAAAGCAGGGCCAGTCTGTGGTACAGGAGTTGTTTAGGGAACAACTTCCCGGGGTGTTCAGAACAAAGGCCCTCAGGTTTCATTCCAAAGTGATTGCCCTCATTACTAATTGCTGTAGTGCTCGTTTCACTGGACACTGAGCTGCAATGACCTGGGAATGCAGTGACCAGCTGCCCTGACAGGCTGTGACAATGGCTGGCCCCACCATATGTCCTGCAGTACTTTGTGATTTTTTTTTTATTATTCTTTTTTAAAGAGTGCATCAGCATGCATGTGAAGTTATAAGTATTGTAACCATGTAAGGCTTTTTCATGCTTTAAAAAAATAATTTAGTTTGCCACTGACGTTTCTCTCTAGTTCTGTTTGAGCTTTGCTTTGATCTGCTGCATTTGAGAGTGGGATATTTTCATGTTGAATCCTATTCTTTTTGTTGTCTTATGATAGCTACCAAGTGTTAAGAAAAAGTAACAGCAGGAAAAGTTGTATGTAAAACTCCTATGTATGTTGGAATGGGAAAATCCAAGGGTTTAGAATTTACAAAATCTTTTAATCCCTTCTCTAGGAAGGGATTAAAAAAAAGCTCAAGGAATTTTGCAGCAGTTTGGGGGCACTTGGGAATCCCCTCCTGTCACTGGTGAAGGGCACTTTTTAAAGCTGCTTTAGCATTTTTTCTGAAATGAACAGTTTATTTTTTAAATCTTGGATTTTTGTTCTATTGCCCAACCCAACTCTACCTCCCTACCTCTCCTTGAACCTTGCTTTCCCTTCTCAGGAGCAGTCCTGCTCGTGTTTGTGTAGATCCAAGTGTGTTCCCTCTCCAGTTTGCAGCCATGTAAATCCGTGTCAGTCTCCCTTTTGTGCTCTAAGGTTTTCCCTACCCATTCCTGCTGGCTCAGCCTGTCACCTTCTGGGTGGCAGGACACTCCTGTCCGTCTGTCCCTGCTCCAGACCTTGTTGGCCCCTTTCATGTGCTGCTGCTTCTGGAGTTCCCTTGCTGTTCCCATCGGCCTTGGAGCAGAATGTTTGTGTTCTCCCCAGTTTATTCCCACTGCAGACAGCATCTCCAACCAGACAGCAATGATGGCCTGTGCCCTGGAAACAGGAGTTGGTTATATCCCCCCTCTCACAGAATTTATCATAACAGTTTTTGATCTGCTTTTTCTCTCCTTTATTTTCCACCTAAACAAACCTAGCTTCCTCCCCCCACCCCCACCATCGTTTGGCCCTGTTCTTTAAGATCCCATCTCTTTCCTCCCTCAAGGAAACCCCATTCTCACTTCACCTCCACCCAGCTCTTGTGTCCACTTGTTGTTCTCCATCCTGGTGCTGCCTGTCCATCCCGCCCCTGATGTGGGCTCCTCTCCCTCCATGGCTNGCTTCACCTCCACCCAGCTCTTGTTGTGTCCACCTGTTGTTCTCCATCCTGGTGCTGTCTGATGTGGGCTCCTCTCCCTCCATGGCTGGAGGGAATGTTCGCTCCCACCTTTTCACATTTCTGCATGGAGGTGGTGCTGAGGTTTTGTCAGTGTGGGTCTGGAGTTCTATCCCTGTCTGACACCTGTGTGTACTCGTGTGAGAACATCCTCAAGATTGCCATGAGTAACAGAAATCTTCTCTGCTGTATTCACAGTACCCAGAACTGAAACCCTCTAATGTCTGACTGTGTCTTATCTTTCCCGGAGCTCCTCCATCCCATAACGTAATCTAAGCACGTTTGTTTTAAATTGCTGCAAAGAAACCGTTAATGCTTGTGTTATGTTTTAACTTGCTGTCCTTTGGAGGCAGGGAATTGTCAAGTAAGTACTGATGGGGAGCCCAACAAAGGCCTGGATTGCCGGGAATGTGCCATGCAGGTTGCACAGGTCCAGCAGGGCAAAGGGATGTTGTTTGCTGCAGTGCAAGTTTCTTGTCTTGGCAGTGTCATCTTCTGCATCAAAACAAATTAGGCGTAGTCACAGGCTTGTTAAAAGTGAAATGACTTCTTACAATGTAAAAAATGTGCTGCTTTGTTTGTTTTATTGAGGTAGTGATGAGGCAGTGAATGCACACGTGTATATATACATGGCTATGTATATATCCATGCACACAACACCTGTGCTTGTGTGTGCTGTGAGTAGGTATCTATAAAAGCATCTGTGTGTGTGTGTGTCTCCAAATTAAGCCTCATGCTTACAATCTAATGAATATCAAGCATGTCACAGTGGTAGTGCTCTCTTGCTTTCATGAAGTATTTTGGCTTGCTCTTGTCATAAACTTTGATATTCCTAGGAAAAGAAATGTGGAAATGATCCGGTTTGAAATGATACTAAAACAGAAAAAAGCATACAAGAAAACAATTATTTTCCTAAGTGCCAATTCAGAGGCCCTCATAAACCTGGGCTGAAATGAAATAATGTATTTATTTTGTAAGACAATTAAGTTTTGTAATAACTTCCCCTGTCCCTTCCCTGCCGGTGACAGCACCGCTGCTCAGTCCTGCTCCACCCAGGGTCACCCCAGGGGACTCGAGTGACCACTTTCCAAGGAAATAAAGGTACTTGTTCCTGTGGACAAGGCAGGACAGGCTGTCCTGGGAGTGACTTGGCCTCCCCACAGCAATTGTGGGCTAAATTGCATCTGAGCTGGGATAGAGAACAATCATCCATTGTGTGCAATCTCAGCAGTGCTTAGGAGACTGTCAACCTCCTACCAGTTCCCTCTCTGTCAGGCTCCTGAAAATAAACCAACCGTGGAATCCCGTTCTGCTCCGGTGCAAAGTGTACAGGAAGCGTGGACGTAGCTTCCCTTTCCCCTCCATCCCGTAGGATCTTTAGCTCCGAGTCTGCCCAGGGATGCCGGGTGCGATGTTTCCGGGTCTGTGGACTGGTGCACTCTTTGGTTTCTGTTTTGGTTCTTGCTGGCATGCTTGGATAGCATGTGTTGTGCCCAAGGAATGGCTGCTGCGCTCTGAAAGTGCTTGTGCATGAGTCTTGTACTCAGAAGTGACACCTAAACTCTATTAAGTTTCTTGCTTGGCTTTATTTGCTGCTTACAAGGGGATCAAGGTAACTCTTTTACTCTCTCCGTGTCACGGGTCACCTGCTGATGTGCTTGTTGGTCCTTGGTGTGCCTGAGAAGTGGGTTGGATTGGTTACCTCCAGCTTTGCTCTGTCTCAGAGCTCCGGTTTTCCTGCTGCTCATTCCCACAGTGCTCTGTCCCCACCGTGCCTTTAATACCTTCCATGAAAAATCCAGCTCCAGAAAAAGCAGCTCCCTGTACACAAAAGGGATTTCATTCTTCTCCCATTAATTTTTTGCATAATGGGTATTACTGGTAGTTACAGTCTCAGGACAGGAACAACTTTCACAGCATATGGAATGTAATAGCAAGGTCACATTTTTCTGGAATCATAAGCTCTGGGAATGCTTTCCGAGTGCTCCCCTTAGCTCTGTCCCTCTTTTCCCAGCAGGGTCAATAGCAGCAGCAGAGGTTATCTGGCCTTACAGACCATTTGCACACATCAGATTTTGTCTCAGCCTGTGTTCTGCATTTGTCTCTGTAGCTACTTTTAGCAACTGTAATTAACTAAAAAAGCTTTGCTGGCCTTAGTCTCCTAAATTCCCTTGGACGAATGACTTGTGCATTTAAATGGAACCATTTTATCTTTAATATGATTTTGAGAAGATTTTATTGAAGCCATGTTGAGGTTTTGGGATGGGGTTTCTCAGAAGAAGCAAGGCTGGGCAGAGGTCAACTGCCAGCTGCAGAAATTACTGTAGATCATTTCTGAAAGCACCAATTTACCATTATTTCGTAGTCAAGGATTTTTCCATGGATTTAAATCATTGCGTTTTGGGGTCTTTTGAATGGCGTAAGGTTGTTTGTTCTGCCACTCATCCGCAGAGTCTACGTCAATGTTTCTGCTCTTTCTATCAAAAAGCGCAGGATCTTAATCAGTTTATTTTACAACTCTGAAAAAAGCTCATACAGGGGCTACTGTCCATTTGCTGCTCACACATGCCGTGGTTTTGAAGGCTGAATTTTACTTTCACACATATTGATTGTCTCTTTTTTTTAAAATGTTCTTTTCAGGCCACATATTGATTGTCTCTTTTTTTTTAAATGTTCTTTTCAGGCCACCAGTGAGCAGAGCTGCTCCTCAGCCTGAGAAACTGCAAAAGAACAACGTCAATAAAAAAAAGAAACTGGTTGAGGTCAGAATTAATATCTTTTAAATTTCTTTAAAAGTAACATGGCTGGGTGAAATCCCTGCCTGTTTTGTGGCTCAGTGAAGGGCAGGTACAATCACAGTGTGTGTTCATTCCCATGCTCACTGCTCAATCCCAAGGGAAGTACAGCCAGGGCCAGCACTTTGGCCCAGGAAAAATCCTGTGTGAGATTTTGAATGATGGAATTTGCTCATTGACTTTGGAACTTCCCTTTGTCCCCAGACAACTTGTTTGAATTCCTACATATTACGCAGAACAAGGAATATTCTGTGACCTGTGTGGACGGTTTGCAACACTCAGTCTGTGGCTAATTGGGATTGTTCCCAGTGAGCTGTGATTGTGTTTGGGACAGTCATTAAGTCCGGCTTCAGGGCTCCAAGGCAGTAACAACAATCCATTAACCATCCTGGGTTCCTGGAGGAAGTTTCCTTGGCAATTGCTTGTTGTAAGCTGCAATTACACCTCTGATTAATGTCTTAATTACAGAGTTACTTACAGCCTGCCCTGGCTTCCTTTAAGGACTTTAAGATCAGAATTTGGTCTGTGGAAATTCGGTAGTTTATGAGAATGATTTTTGAAAACTCTGCAAGTATGTCCTTTAAAATATCTGATACCGTATATAAATATTAAACTGTTCTGTGAGTTGTATCTGTTTGGAATGGAAATTTACAGAACCAGAGCGCATTTACAGCCCCTGAATTATTAAAAAAAATTAAAATATGAGTGCAGTGCTTTAGTTGACCAATTAAAGGTTGTTGATAGCCTATGATAATGTAGTGCCTCAATAAATGAGCATTAACTAGTAACTAATTATTATTTTATTATTCTATTGCCTCTACAAGATATTTGTAGTTGTGTAATTTAGAATCGTTCTTAAGTGGTCCAGATTCTGAAATCTCCTTGTTTCTTCTTTCATTTCACTCTTAATCTTTTTGTATTCCTGGAGCAGGAGCTGGCTTTAGACCATGTGTTTGGATACAGAGGATTTGACTGTCGCAACAACCTCCATTACCTGAACGATGGTGCTGACATTATTTTCCACACAGCTGCAGCAGGCATTGTCCAAAACCTCTCTACTGGTAATTCCCCTTGAAACACTACTTGGAGATAAAAAAATGCTTTACAAGGAAAATATTGTTAATTGAAAGTCTGAACTTTTTAATATTCCTGTGACTTTCCCACATTTTGCATCTTGATAAATAGCACAAACCCACTGTAGGTGGCTGGTGTGTCACTGACAGGTTCTCATCCTGTGGCTGAAGGCATGGGAATGGCTTTCTCTCCCAGCAGGAGAGAGCCTGGCTGGTGAAGTGACCAGTACCCCCAAAAATGTGAGGAGCTGTAACATCCATCATTTCATTTTGAGTTGTTTTAGCAAAGCCATGCTCCAGGGAAGGGCACATTCTGGTGCAATCCAGCCTGAACAAAAGTTGCTCTTTGGAAGGGGCAGAAATATTCCCTGCCTTTTGGGTAATGTAAAGGAGAAAAAAACACCAAAAATGTATCTGGCCCTAAGTTGTGGCACCAACATCTCTGTGTCCTTCATGTCTCTCAGGAAAAGAGAGAAGTTAAAGGAATTTTGACTTGATTTTTTTTCCCATATGGTCCCAGCTGTGCACTCAGCAGCTCTGCTGCCAAGGTGGGGCAGAGGGGGAAAAGCTGTCAGATCTGGTGGCCTTTGGGGACTCCAGTCCTAGTGCAGCCTCTGACCTGTGGGCTGGGAAACAAGGATGGCCCCATCTGTCCTTTCTGGGCCCGTTCCCTTGGGAGGGCTTTGCCTCCACTTGGCTTCCCACTCACTGCCTCAATTCACTGGGATTTCACTGGGAAACCTGGGCTTTGCATTGGCAGTTTTGGTGTTTCTTGCAGTTGTGGTGGCTGCAGGCTGTTCTTGGGCTGATTCCCTGGATATACAGAAAATTTCCCAAATACTGCTTTTCTATCCACCTCTGTGTGTTGGTGCTTGTGTCCATGGTGCATTTGGGAAGAGTGCCTGGGATGAGAGCAGAGCAGCCATGGGCAGCGTTAGTGCCCCCCCACACCCCCTGGGGAGTAGTAACGAGCTGCCCAGTAGTCTGTGCTTCTGTGCTGGCTCCTTCCTCCATCCTGTGGTGACTGAAGTCCTGTTTGGATGTCATTAGGCAGCCAGAGTTTCTACCTGGAGCACACTGACGACATCCTGTGCCTGACAGTGAACCAGCACCCCAAGTACAAGAACGTGGTGGCCACCAGCCAGATCGGTACGTGACCCCCACAGCAAAGCTTTGCTCACAGTTATCGGGGCACTGATTTATTTGGGGCTTTTCTGTGGAGGAATTTTACTTTTTGTTTGATTTTGAATAAGTAATCAAGCCTCCAGGGTTTTCTTATGATTTCAATTCCATCTCTGATTGTGAGTGAATGGATTTCAGAGTTCATTGTAGTGTAATCGTATTTCAGAAGGCAAGATTTTATAAGCTGCCTAATCATCTCAATAATCTGATTTATAGAATTCCTTCTTTCCTTCCTGTGTCCAAGGCACTGTTTAGCAGTGAGAATACACTGAGCATCATTTTCTCTGCAGGAATACAGGAGCTGTACAGAAAAGGCCAGAAACAGTGAGATCTCAGCAGAAGTTAGGACACATGTCAGGGGACAGCTGGGAATCCATATGTATTTGTGTGTTTGTTATTTACATGGAGAGTCCTGTTAGATTCCCTGGGACCTTCTGCAGGAGTAAACATTGCGTGGGGAATGCAGGATGAGTTGTCCCAAGCCTTGAGAAGGATCTGCTGCCTCTCAGCTTAGTGCTGGAATAATTAACTTTATGGAGGAGAACGGGGTCAGAACGTCTCCTCAGACCATTCCGGAAGGAGAATGGAATCCATAACTTGAGAACAACGGGAGTCACTTAACAGGGGGCAGGGAATGGTAGTGATGAACACAGTGACAAACACAAACCCTCTGCTGCCTGTACTGAGCATGGTCACTTCAGCTGGAATGGGGAGGGAGCATCCAAACCCACACACGTGGTGCCAGAGCTGTGCAAAGTGCTGGTTTCTGTGGCATGGAAAATGCTAAAAGCCCTTTTCCTGGGCCCCAGGAGATCAGTGCTTCTGAGTTTGGTTGATACTTCGTGTAACTACAGATTCACTTCACTTCTGAATTTAATAATTTTTAAAACCTGCATGCCTTTACCATTTCTTTTAGATACCATTTTTAAAACTTAGAAAGTACTAAATATTGTTGCAATATTTGTGTATAAAAGCCAATATACCCAAAAAACTTCAACAATATTCCTGCTTATTTGTTTTGTTGATTTAATCCATATCCATTTCCAAGTTTTTAATTTTGTTTTCCTTCTGGTGCTGATGCTGGCACTTCAGCACGAGACACATGACTTATTTCACCTATTGTTTTCCCTTGGTGCTTCCTCATTTGCCATTGCTCTCACAATGCAGGTGACATGACAGAATTCCCAGGTAAGGCTGATTTGTTTGTGAATTTAGCAGTCCTGTACGAGTTCCATGTTGCCTCGTTGTATCTGTGTGAGCCATGGATACAAGTGAAACATCTGCAGGCAATTTCTTTTGCATGAGGCTCCTCATGAATGTTATGTTGTTCTTTTAGAACCTGTCTGACTTCACGGACTACAATGATTCCCCCCTGTGTTTTGCAAGCTATTTTGATTTCTCTTTGTTTTCCAGTAGTGCTAATCTTCAAACAAATCCAACCCCCCAACTAATGTCTGTTCAGGTTAAATGTTCTTGGAAAATGCCTGGTTTGCACTGAAGCTTTCCAGAATTAATTCTCTTTTAATGCCTCTCTCTGCCTGCAGGTACAACCCCCACAATTCATATATGGGATGCCATGAGCAAGCAAACCCTTTCCATGCTGCGCTGCTTCCACACCAAAGGGGTCAATTATGTGAACTTCAGTGCCACTGGCAAACTCCTGGTGTCAGTGGGAGTCGACCCAGAACACACCATCACCGTGTGGAGGTGGCAAGAAGGTAAAAACTGGGGGGAAATCGTGTTCCTTCAGCCTAGCAGAGCTGTGCACAATGATTTCCTTTGCCTTTCAAGTCTTTGGACTTCTGTGTCCTCACTCTGAGTATTCCAGCTAATCAGCTAAAGATGGCAAAGGGCTAGAAAATATGAACAAGAAGGTAAGTTTTAAACATTTATTGTAAGTGGAAATTAAGGAACGAATGATGCTTAATGTAAAATTGCATTAAATTAAGGAAAATTATTCCTTTTCTTTCCTAAAACACTTGAAATACTATGATGGAGATAGGCCTTTGGGAAGTAATTTCCAGAAAAGAATTATCTTTGGAAATGGTAGAGGGGAGAGAAAAAGTGCCTCAGCTCATTAGTGTGTCCCTGTGCATTTTTCACCAGATGATATCCAACATTTAACATTTCTCTGTGTTTTCACTGACCCGGGAGACAGACTGTGCTATGAAGGCCTTAAATCTGCATTTCCTAAATCTGTGGGATACAATGGAATAACCAGGGACCTTGGGGGTTGCATTAAGATGTTTGATACACGAAATAGCGTTGGGATTTGCAGCTTTCGGCATCTGGGACGCAGATCTCTAATCCAATACCAGCTCGACTTATTTGATAAAATCATATCAGACTTTAATTTCTCAGGTAAATTCAGCTTTATTTTTATCATTTCCTAATTAAACCAGGGGCTAAAGTTGCCAGCAGGGGTGGACACCTGGAGAGGATCTTCGTTGTGGAGTTCCGCCCAGACTCCGACACTCAGTTCGTGTCCGTGGGGGTCAAACACATGAAGTTCTGGACCTTGGCTGGCAGCGCTTTGCTCTACAAGAAAGGAGTCATTGGTTCCATGGAAGATGCCAAAATGCAAACCATGCTTTCTGTTGCCTTTGGAGCAGTGAGTTCAAATTACCTGCTACAGGATTTTAGGTTACCTTTGTATTAAACCTGCAAGGGTCACTTTTCTTTGCTGAAATCCAACCCAGTACTTGTTAGAGAAATGTGGATTTAAAACCTGTGCACCTTGAGATCCTTCCCTAAATTTCCCAAGCGCAATTGGATGAACGTCTTCTATTAAGTTTTGTGCACACCTACTGCCCTGGCTTTTGGTTTTTTTTTACTTTGCTGGTTATTTAGCTGTTTAACTTAAGCCATGATCTGTTATTTTGTGTATCATTTTTTCTGCTCGTAGTATTTGTGTGACACATGCCAGTGATATCACCAATGGTGGCAGTCCAGTGTGGTTGTTAAGGACTTCTAAATTTAATTTAAAGAATTTTACTTGAAGCTGAACAAAAACACTGAGGTGTCTGTTGTACCAGAGATTGCTGCTGTCTGTTGCAGAATAACCTCACGTTCACTGGTGCCATAAATGGAGATGTCTACGTGTGGAAGGATCATTTCCTGGTCAGGCTGGTGGCCAAAGCTCACACAGGACCAGTGTTCACCATGTACACGACTCTGCGGGACGGGCTCATTGTCACCGGGGGGAAGGAGAGGCCGTAAGACACAGAATCTTCCTGAAGTGCCCAACTTCTGTCTCTCTTGTGTGGTTTCTGTTTTCATTATTTATCCAGCACCCCAGAGATAAATGGTCTCTGTGCTGCAGCAGTTTCACTCTCGATTTTGCACAACCTGCCCAGGTGGCTCAGTAAGTGAAGGACTAAAGGAGGACACTTGAGGGTTCCACATACACACGTTCCATGCCAAGGACACTCTGAACCTCTTAGGGATTGGTCCAAACACCTGGATAAGGTCTTTGTTGCCTGAGCTCCTGCCATAAGTGGAGTTTTATTCATTTGTTAGTTCTGTCAAACTACAGACAGCCTCTCCCAGTGGAGATGCTGCACGTCTTGGGGTTACCGCAAGTAACATGTTTGCCAAGAAACAGATTTGAGATAGGTGACAAGAGAACAGTTTGGTTTGTACAAATCATGGTGCTGTTTAAAACATGAAGCGTGAAAGCATTTAATTTTTTATAATTTACTTCCCAGTGCATCATAGAAAGGTGCCCTTATATAGAGTGGAGGATGGGTCAATGTATGTTTTGTGATTTAAGCAGAAAAATACTGGTGGGATTGGTGGGACTTCCATGTGTAAAGGAGCCGTCCAGGTGACACCAGGCCTCCTTTGCAGCACGAAGGAGGGGGGAGCAGTGAAGCTGTGGGACCAGGAGATGAAGCGGTGCCGAGCCTTCCAGCTGGAGACCGGGCAGCTCATCGAGTGCGTGCGCTCCGTGTGCCGGGGCAAGGTGAGGAGCGGCCGTTCCTGCGGGGCAGCCGGGGGGCAGAGGGCACAGCTCAGCTGCTTCCCCAGGCACAGCGGAGCACAGCTTCCGCTTGTTCTTTAAAGTCACAAAACCCCCACTGGGAGGTACTGAGAGACCTTGAGCTTTGGTGAAGTGGAACACAGTAGAAATAATGGAGTAATTTGGCTTGCTGCAGTCACTCTTGCACGTGTTTAGATTGGAAATGAGAAAGGAGCACGTGATGCTGCACAGGATGGACCCGTCCAGCCGACCGCTCCCGGGATGGTCTCTATTTCACTTTGCCCGGGAATCTGACACATTCCTTGATAACAACGCTGCTGAAGAATGTTGTTTTGTATTTCCAATCAAGTAGCCATTAACCAATTCCAAACTCTATCTGTTTATGCTTTTTCCAAGTATTTGCTAAGGAAGCCCTGGCAGTTTAAACCATGGCAGTTACTGTTACACTGACCATCTGTCTTCACTCTTTTTCTTTGGCTACAAACAGGGGAAAATCTTAGTGGGAACAAAAGATGGAGAAATCCTTGAAGTAGGAGAAAAAAATGCGGCCTCAAACTTGTTAATTGACTGTCACATGGAAGGGGAAATCTGGGGCTTGGCAACTCACCCCTCCAAAGACATATTTATCTCTGCAAGCAACGACGGAACAGCCAGGATCTGGGACCTGTCGGACAAAGTGAGTACCATGAACGTAAAGGTGTGTGATTAAAAATGAGCATTTTATCCAAGCATCCACTGTCCCAGCTGTGCCTTTGAGCAGCCCTGGAATGAGAGCAGGGTTTTGCCTCTGTCCTGAGCAGGGTTTGATCCTGTTTTGCCCCAGTTCTTTCCTTGCTGTGAGTGCAAAGGCGAATCCTTGGTGTGGGAGAGGTGCCAGGCTGTCCCAGAGCCAGCCTTCCCAGAGGAATACAGGGATTCACCAGCACACCTGCCCTTGGAGTGCCTCTTGTTAGGCATTGCTTATTTTGATCTAAATCTGCAGGCTGGGGAATCAAGGAAGCATTTTAATTCCACGTTGCCAGTCTGGGTGACACAGATTGTGCTGTCACACACACACAGCCCCTGCCCATCATTCCACCTTCCTGGCAGGCACAGCTCCCTCCTCTTCAGAGCCTTCCTTTGGAACTCGGCATGTTGCCTCAGGGGTTTTTCCAAGTCAAATTGACTAACAACAACCATTTTTAAAAATAACAAATAAAACATTAAAAAAAAACCACCAGAAAGGTTTCTGCTCATTTTAGCCAGCATAAACCTTTTCAAGAGGTTGCTACCTGAGCTACCTGAGGGATAATTTTTAATGAGTAAAATTAATATATTATAAAAACAACCAGCTAGGTGAAAATGCAAGAGTTTTCTAGGACATTTTCACATATCCAATGAAATGGGAAAGCACTGTGCCAGTCAGCAGTTGTTGCAGCTGTCAAAGTCACTTTTGAAACAAATTAGGAAATTGGTTTTTCAGCTCTTTCTGCTAAATAGACCTTTTTTCTGGTGTGAAACTGGATGTCACCCTACAAAATAATGCCAACATGAACCCCCCATCTGAATCACATCCCGATTTTGAAGTCTGCTTAGCGACATATGCCTGGTGGGATGCGAGTCTCAGTGTGACATTTCAGGTTTATGTTTAGAGGGAAACAGAGATGATTTGTTTTTAATTAAGCGAGTTTTATACTTTGTGTTTGGAAGCTTTCCGTGTGCTGGGGAGGTGTGAGCCTGTTGCGTGTGTCCCCGCAGAAGCTGGTGAACAAGGTGAGCCTGGGGCACCCCGCGCGCTGCGCCGCGTACAGCCCCGACGGCGAGATGGTGGCCATCGGCATGAGGAACGGAGAGTTCGTCGTCCTGCTGGTCAACGGCCTCAAGGTCTGGGGCAAGAAGCGGGACAGGAAGTCTGCAATTCAGGACATCAGGTAGGGAGTGCTCAAACTATGCAGCCCTGGCCCAAGGAAATGGCCATCGAGTCCCAGGTGGATTTGCAGAGGTTTTGTTAGTCCGTGTTTGTTGAAACCTGCGTGAGCTGGTGAAGGACGCTGTGGCGGTGCATTAATTCAGTTTCATCCACGCTGTACAGCTGTGATTATGGGAATTAATTTTCCAAATTGCAATTCCTGTCGCTGACTCCCAGAGGATTAGTGTCACTCTGCACACTGTGCTGTGGCTTTATGCGAGTACAATATTAACGTCACTTAACTACAAACAATACAGAATAGAGTCTATATTGGTCTGGGTTGGAAGGGGCCTTAAAGCTCATCCAGTGCCACCCCCTGCCATGGCAGGGACACCTCCCACTGTCCCAGGGTGCTCCAAGCACCGTTCAACCTGGCCTTGGACACTTGCAGTGGTGGGGCAGCCACAGCTTCTCTGGGCACCCTGTGCCAGGGCCTTCCCACCCTCACAGCGAACAATTCCTTCCCAATATCCCATCTAACCCTGCACAGTGTCAGAGGTATCTTTAGTCTTCCTCTGCTGTTTAGCAACAAGGTTTCATTTGAGTTCTGTCTTGCTGTCAATAGATGGTTTTTCATGTTTTCCAGTATACAAAGTTACTGTTAACATGAGAAACAATCAAATCTTGCACCAAAACAGGCAGTGACGTCCCCCCTCCATGTTTTATTGTCTAGAATCAGCCCAGATAACAGGTTTTTGGCAGTGGGCTCACAAGAACACACTGTGGATTTTTATGATCTCACTCAAGGCACAACCCTAAACCGAATTGGCTACTGCAAGGACATTGCCAGTTTTGTCATACAGATGGACTTCTCTGCAGACAGCAGGTACATCCAGGTATGTCTGGGATAGCCCCCGGAGTGCTCGGATTTACTGTGCCACCATGAGGAGACGGAGGCACGAGCTGTGCTAAGGGCAAAGCGTTATCGCAGGTCAATGGAACGGGTACAACACTGAAAAGGAAATTGTGGATTATAACCATGCAGCAGCAGTTCTCTTCCTCCCTGAGCCTGGGATGTGTGTGAGAGCTGGGTTAATTTGGGGGGGTTTCCTTCAGAAATGTTTCCAATTAAGTAAAATTGGGTTGAGAGAAAGTAAAGTATAGAAGTGAAAGAAAATCTGTCAGCTCTGCATGTGAACACCTCCTTCCATCATCATCCTGTGACATTGTTATTCCTTCATATGGCACATGATGAATTCCAGCTAATGAGGAAAAAAGAGAAATGTTACCCTAGATGTTTAATTCCTGATAAAACCTGGTGTGACTGCTGGAAATCTTAAAGAAAATGATGTGTTTATAGCAGAGTTTCCAGGTTTTTCCTTTCCCACTTTCAGGTATCCACAGGAGCCTACAAGCGTCAAGTCCACGAGGTGCCACTGGGAAAGCAAATCACAGACCCTGCAGTCATAGAGAAAATCACCTGGGCCACGTGGACCAGGTAACACCCGACCAGAGCCACAACTGGGATCAGGCCACAGGTTTGAGTGTGTAAATGCTGACGTGTCCCCAGGGCCTGGCAAACCTGCGAGTGCACCCGGGCTCTGCTTCCTCGGAGCTCCACCTGACACCCGGGGGATTTTACACACAGCTGGGGCTGTTCGGTGTCTGTAGTAATTAGTGCTGTGCTAATTACACCAAGGGCTGTCACAGAGCCACAGTGGCTCGTTGCCACTTGTCCCAGGCCCCTCCCACGCCTGTGGGCCACTCCAGGCTGCCTTGTCGCACATCAGCAAACACCAGCAGCACGGAAGGCCTGGAAACGTGCACTGATTGTGTTAAGGAGCTGTGAGTGCCATTAGAATACATTTCCTGGTGTGGATGAACGCAGGAATCTCCCCCCAGCGTTGCAGAACCGTGGCTGTGCTCTTCCTGCGAGAAGTGGGACAGGCCAAAGGCAGAGCTGACAGTGGGTGAGAACCAGGCAGGGGGAGGAGAAAGTAAATGAGAATCCTCCTACTCTGACTGCTCTGCTGGCATAAAAATCTGCCCCAGATTCCCTATTTCTGAGGACTGCTGACAGCTGGTGGGAGGGGGTGGATGCCTCTGTCAGTAACTCTGGGTAAATACTTACAGAGAACTGAAGCCAGGGGCAGAACACCTATTTCTGAGAAAGAGTCGACATCCGGACAAGCATTCCCTCATTCAGGAACTCACGGCTAAGGGGACACTGCTCTCAGAAATCCTGGGGGGAGGCTCATAGACACCAGAGCTGCACAAGATGCTGGTGTAGAATGATGCCAGTGGTTTCATGGGAAATAAACTTCAGGATTTACGGATAGAGATTGCCTGAAGAATCACAAAAATGATGTATTTAGTGCAGTGGTCTCCACTGTGAGCTCAGGGCAATTATTTAGAGGGGACAATTTTATTTTAAATGCAGCAACTTTTTATTCTTGAACTGTGTTGGCTCAGCACCCTGTGGAAGAGCAGCAGCAAGTTAAGTCTTATGGTCTAATGCATTTTATTTACCTCGGTTTTGGAACAGCATTCTTGGAGACGAAGTCATTGGGATCTGGCCACGAAATGCAGATAAAGCAGATGTCAACTGCGCCTGTGTGACCCACGCTGGCCTGAATATAGTCACAGGAGACGACTTTGGGCTGGTGAAGCTGTTTGACTTTCCATGCACAGAGAAATTTGTAAGTGCCAGCTTTATTTTCACCTGAGCAGCTTTTGCTTTTCCCAAACCCCTCAGCACTCAGTGCTACAGCACCCAACCAGCGTGGTCCATCCCTGGGAAACTCCTACAGCATCCAAACTGCTCGGGCTGTCCCCCGGGCAGCTCCTACAGCATCCAAACAGAGCAGTCCATCCATGGGCAGCTCCCAGGGAGTGAAAAGGCCTCGGGGTCGGGATCGCTGCGGGCACAGAGCTTTGCCTGGTGCCACACCTGAGCTGCTGTCCTGTCCCACAGGCCAAACACAAGCGGTACTTCGGGCACTCGGCACACGTCACCAACATCCGCTTCTCGCACGATGACAAGTTCGTGGTGAGCACCGGAGGGGATGACTGCAGGTAACTGGGGCTGGGACCGGAGTGGGGCACGGGGCACAGGAGGGACAGCACACACAGAGACAGTGCCAGACAGATGGAGACAGACGCACCCACACAGAGTCACACACACAATCACAGCCACACTAACGTGACATGCAGACACCCCCCACACACACTGCACATACGCGGTGCACAACCACAGTGCACACGCACGCGGCCATGCAGTGTGCACACACTGCACGCACACACACACAGCAGGCGTGGATACACACACCGAGTACACACGCTGCAGCTACGCAGGGCACTCAGTGCACACACACAGACGCACGGACAAAGATAAACTGACACGCACAGTGCACACGCAGACACTCAGCACACAGAGTGCACACAGCCACGTAAAGCGTGCACGCATACACAGTACAGGCACAGCGCACGCTTAAGTGCACAGGGCATACTAAGTGCACAGGGCATACTAAGTGCACAGGGCATACTAAGTGCACAGGGCATACTAAGTGCACAGGGCATACTAAGTGCACAGGGCATACTAAGTGCACACACACACACAACCAGTGCACGCATTGCACACACAGTGCCCACAAACACACACAGCCACAGAAAGGCTCATTCAGATGCAGTGCACACACACCCCCAGCCGCAGAGGCGCGCACACACCGTGCACACACACACTGCTCTCGTTGCACAGACTGCAGACATGCACAAATACAGTGCACACACACTGCATATACACACACACAGAGTGTAGTTCACACACAGACACACACACAGTGTCTGTACTTCACACACCCAATGGGTTTTATTTTCCGTTCCCGTCGCATTGGGCTGTGCTGAAGGCCGATGCCTGCTCTCCCTCCTGTCTCCACAGTGTGTTCGTGTGGCGCTGCCTCTGAGGAGCCTCTGGCTGCTGCTGTCCTGCCCTGGCGAGGGCTGCGCTGGCTGGGACAGCCAGGAATGCCCCTCCAGCTGCAGGAATCCCAGCCCTGCTGCAGGCTGACATTTCCAGATCACTCATCCCAACATACCGAGAAGGAACGGGAGCTGGTGTTGGAAAGCCCAACGCCCTTGGGAAGGAAGCTGAGGTTTGAAGGGTAAGCTGGGGATCCCAAAGGGGGTGAACAGTTCACTCACAAAGCTGCTTTTGCCAAATACTGTGTTGTTCAAACCATGTCTGAAAAGGGAGAAAACATTGACAAAATGCTGGGCCCTTTAATTTCCAAATTTGTGGCTTGAACAAAGTTCAAAAAGTGGGCGGGTTTTAACCACACCTGCTTAAAACTCCAATTTGGTGCACTCAGTAAAGCTGGGAGCATTTAACGAGCAGGCTGGCGAGGGGGGAGGTCACCCTTCAGCTTTCATTAATTGAAGGAGCAAAGTATCCTTTTTTTTTAAAGTCCATTTTGTTTTTAAATATATATACTTGGCAGAATTTTCTATCCATTAAGTGCCTTGGAATAATTTTCTAGTAGTTTGGGCTGCAGCCTTGCCTCCCCCCACCTGCTTTCCACACACACGGTGCTATGACTCTCACCCAGAGGAGGGCTAAACCATTCTCACCTTTTCCAGCTGGGTACTTACATTATCCCTGTTTTCTGCTTTGGGTTTTTAATACCTTCACAAGTGAATTCCCCACTGTTTCGGACAGTGAGCGGCTCTGTGCTGGCAGAAGGCCAAAGTGACGGCATTCCAGCTCCTGGGCAGCTGCTCCTGCAGCCAGCAGTGCAAGCTGAACTCCAGCAGTGAGTGAGAGGAGAGGGTTTGGACAGACTTGGTTCAAGACATTTTAACACCAAGATTGAGGGAGCCATTCCCCAAGTGTTCCTGCATGGTCCCCATTTCTGGGAAAATGTGCTTTACACTCCTACAGGCAGTGGCCAGCCAGAATCTCGGCCTGGTGGGAAAGCCTCCATCAATCCCTATGTCCTGTTCTGGAGGGGCGTCCTAAGCCTCCAAAGGAATCCCTGGAATGTCCCTGTAGCAGGGCTATGTGTGTCCTCCAGCCAGCCGTGCTGCTTGTAAGCAGAACATAAAATCCTTGGTACCAGGAAATGCAGCTTTTTTTGGGAAAAGTTCATCCTGGCTCACTCTGGCCTCCTCTCCCCATCCCTGCTTCTCCCTCATGCCACAGAGCCCCTGGTCCTGGCCTGGTGGGGGACAGCTGAGATCAAAGGAGAGCTGCCACTGTGGGGAAGTGGAACCAGACAGATATTCCCAAAAGGCAACTCAAGCCCTTCACTAGTTGTTAGAACATTTTGTCAAAACCAAAAATTCAGGGACAGTGGACTTGGAGAAAGTTTAAAAAGGAATAGCAAATATGGGCAATGTCAAAATATGTATTTAAGATATTTAAGATTCTGGGCATGGAACAACAGCTATAGTTTGGAATTACCTTTCTTAATTAAAAGAAATAAAGGCCAAAATAAACCATTTAGACTTACATTTAGTCTCTGAAAAGCAATAGTGCTTTAGTCCCAGTTCAGGACAATAGGATTTTGAACTCTGGAACCTTCCTGCCAGTCCGTTTCTGCTGCCCACTGCATAGAAAAGTAGCAAAAACATCCCATTAAAGGAGTGGATTCCTGTCTGTTTAACACACACAAAGTGCTTCAGCAACCTCAAAGAATCACCTTTTTTTTACAATTGAATTTATTAATGCCTTATATGACTATACAGCAGAGCAGTTTGTCAGATACACAGTATACGAGTCCCTATGCAGTCTTTTTTTTAACAAAACCTTCGGGATCAAATCCTGTTCTGTCAGGTGCTGCCATCAGTGGGCACCTCTGCCTGTGTTGTAACCACTCATGTTTGCCTTCCTTCCGCGTTGATTGTATCCCAAATAAAACCAGTTGTATGGCAGAATGAATTAATCAACAGTGATGTGAGAAATATCTTCAAGCAATAGTGTCTGTCAGGAAAACACTTACGGTTTGTATGTTTCTAGGGTCTGGCTTCCTGTATAAAATGCTCAGAAGTAATGCTGTATTTTACTGTAAACTGAAATATTAATGCATGAATTTGTATTTTTCAATGGTCAAGAAGCCATTCATTTAAAATCTGTATCTCAAATTTGTACACAAGTTTTCAATATCCAGCTCTTAAATCAGAATCAACACGCTGACCTGGGAAGATTATTGGGACTTATTTCCTTCAAACTTGAAAATGGCATTGACCATTCCTGTCTCAAAAGTCCAAGAACCCGACACCCTCCAGAGCTCCCTGGGATGCTGGAGCTGGCCCTGAGCAACTCCTTCACACTGCAGAGAGAGAAAAGGGACCGAGACAAACCCACCCTGCACCGCGCTCTACTCGGACACTACTGCCACCACCAATGGACAATGGATATTTATCACAATGAACTTCAAATAAACACAAATATATTAAACTTGCCTCAAGAAAGCCAAATACTGGTATTATTTTATGTCTATAAGCTTTATTGATACTTGGGGTTTTGGGGTTGGTGGTTTGGTGTTTGTTTTTTTTTGCTTTTTTTGTTTGGTTTTTTTTTTTTTTTTACATTTCACAATGCATTCCACAGACTTAGTTCAGTACAGCTCAAACTGCAAGTGTATAAATTTTCACTTATCATTTCTTGCATAACAGGACAGGGCTTTAAGTTTCCAAACAACATTTGCAGCATTAGATACTCGGTCCACAGATTATCAGAGTCTGAGAGCTGGAGAATTATTTGCTCAAGATCAACTACTGTACGTTTGTGCAACAAAGTGTATGCTGTAATTTTCTTTTACTCTATGTGGAGGTTCTTTGTTCGTTTCTCTTTTGTTGTTTCCAACAGATGCCAGTGTTTACAGAGACTTTTTAGTTTCTCAAGCTTGTGTGCTCTGGAGCTCGTCCAGGCCACAGTCAGTTCTCTGAAGTACAAAGCACTGTGGAGCAGCTGAAAGATCTAAGCTTTGTGAAACACATATATATATATATTGGCAATTGATAAAACAATAAAATCACAATACAGCTATACTCATACCAAAAAGGCAAGATTTTTCAAAACTTGCTAAACTGGTATATTCTTCTAAAACATCTCATTTTAGAAAATCTGCATCAATCTACACAGACCATACACAGTGCACAAACTGGGAAGTGTTCTCCTCTGCCCCACCTGCTCTACACCTCCGGAACGCAGCAGGAACTACCTCTGATGAAGCAAATGTACAGCTGTCTCAGTCGTTTGTATTAGCCAGTGCTGCACAGAGGATAAGGAAAGATGATTAGTTTTAGATCCATACATAGCAGCTTACAATACTTAAGATGATGAAACACATGGCAGTCAAAACAGTTATTTTTCCTCAAACACTGCGTTGCTAAAAAATAAAGATCTGTGAAATTGCACTGCAATGTCAAGGGGTTTGCTATTCCCTGACCCTCCCCATGTAAATCCAATGAGTATTTTTCCCCCTTAAAAGATGAACTTCCTATTGATAAGTTGCTTCAGGCTTCTTTTATTCAGTTTTGCGCTTCAACCCAGGGATCTTTGCTTGGATCCTGAAAGAGGAAGAAGGAAACAGACAAAAGTAAGTTTGAGTAACAGACAAAAAAGGAGAAGCTTAAACACAATCCTAGAAACAGCAAAATGTGAAAAGCACCCTCACAACACACAGCTTTATACTCAGAGCCCAATGAAACTGCTGAACTCCTCATTGTCCCCCCTCAGCTGTACCTGCTTAGGGGCTCAGGTGTCACTAATGGGTTGAAATATTTCTATTAGAAATATTTCTATTAGAAATAATATAGGCTCATTTCAAAACAGCATCAGCAATAAAGGAGCTCATTTCCTAACCAGTCCAGAGTTAGAGACCTTTTAGACTCCATGGCCTGGCACATGGAGAACACATTAGTCCTAGACGGGAGTGCCACGTGTGCCAGGCACTGTCATCAGTCCAAAGGGAAATGAATAAACCCCAACCAACTCACTTTGCCATGGCATCTTTGACATTCTTGTTCACAAGTCCCAGGTAATGGTCGATTTGGGCCTGGAATGGAAGCAGACAGAAGTTACAGCCCAGCTCCCCCTTTGCAGCCAGAGTCCCACAGAATTCTGGGGCAAGTGGGAGCTCAGCCAGGGGCATTTCCAGTGTGATGCCAGAACTCCAGGAATGTACCCACCAGAAGGCACAATGGGCAAAGCCCCACAGGAATCAATCCCCGCCTTCTCCCTGCTCCATCAAGCCCCAGTTGTGGGTGCAGGGCTGGGCCCCACAGAGCAGCAAAAGCTGCTTAGCTGGGCTGGGCTGGGCCAGGTAACCAGCTTAGGCTGCAGCCTGGCCAGAGGATTGAGCAGCTTGGGCTAAGCCACACACACACTCTGTCCATGCTCCTGCCTTGGCACTCCAGGGCTCCCTCTCCCCATGGAGGAGGAGCCTGGACAGGACCCCATGAGGTTCCGCCATCTGCTCCTGCCTCCCCCCAGTGCCCGCCCAGCCCCATGGCAGCCTTGTTGTTGAAAGGGGAGACAAACAGCTAAGCCAGAGCTGGCTCCCCCCTCCTGTGCCCTGACCTGCCCAAGATCAGCCTTGGCCATAATTTAATCAAAAGCATTTTACTTTGGCTCCTTCTTCCCTCCTCCTTTTACACGAGAGTGTCTCCCCACAAGCAGCACTGGACTAGGCCAAGCAGCTCCCACCTCCTGTTTTTGCCAGGGCTACAAATTCCACAGAGCTTTGGGAAACCAATCCTGAATAGCAGCTCCAAAAGGTACAGCAGGATTAACACACCATGCCCCGTGCTGCTCCAGTCCTGACCGAGGCTGGACCAGCAGAAAAGGCCTCCAGGTTCCTCAAGCCTTTTCCAGGACTTTTTGCTGGGGAAACTTCTTCCACTTCCACCAAGCAGGAAAAGGGAAAGCACACACAATCTGAACTTCAAAGTGAACTAGCTTTCCCTGGCCCCGGCTTCTAGGTAAAGGCCTATTTTTAAAGGCTTTAAATATTTCAAAAGACTGAAATTAATTCTAATTAATTATTTGTTTCTGGTTTTGCTTCAACAGAGCTGATTTTATGAAACATTCAATGCATTCTAATAAACACTCACCTGATGTCTCTCATAAATAACAGGAACACTGAAGAGCGAAATCAAAGCTGGGAAAGAGCATATCACATGTATAAATATTGAGAACAGGGATGGTGTTCAGGCAGAACAAGAACTGGTTTCCACACCTCAGCATGTCTTGCAAAAAGTATAAGAACAAGGAATAACTAAGCCCCACACACCAATTGTTGGCCAGTAAATTCAACAATCCCTATTAAGGAGAGCCTGGGCTGTTCTCCAGGTCTCACCAACAGAACAGTAAGTCTGGTCACAGGTCACTTTTTCACTGTGGGTTATGCAAATTCTTCCCAAAGGCTGCTCAGGCATCAGTTGGTTCTGACACCTGAAGCCAGCCTGCTGTGGGATACAAGAAGCTAAATCCTGCAGTGGGACAGGGCCACAGCAGATCCTGCACCTCCTCCAAAGTCCCAGCATAGCAAGGACATTCAGGGCAGGCTGACCCTGACATGGACAAGCACAACAAACCTGCCTATAAACAGTGTCATGTCTGGAAATCAGCAATCCCAAGGAATTCAACACCACAACTCAAAAGCACCCATTCTGTTGTGTTATCAAAAAAAAAAAAAAAA
>VZTI01001770.1:422943-459812 GCA_013397865.1 Struthidea cinerea
AAAAAAAAAAGGACCTAAAGGTGCAACATCTTCAGGCTACAGGAGCAGCCTCCCAGTGTTGACCAGACCCCACTGCTTTCCCAGGGTTATTTTGTGTGCCCGGTGTGTAACACAATGCAAACACTTACCCAGGATCAGTAATGTCAGACCATTGAACAAGGCACCAACGTAAGTGAAAACCCACATCAACACTGCGAACTGCAAGGGAAAAAGAGCCCGTCAGCACCCGGTCTGTGACCAGGACACCCCACAGTTTGCTGTAAACACAAATAACAAACTAAACAGCCCCAAAGTGCACTTCACCCCTGTACACCTCCTGTAACCAGAGCTAGGTGATGAGATGGCTGAAGGATTCAGTAATAGGATACGTGGCCTCCTGCGTCCAGCTCACGGGGCTGAATTCAGCCCGAGTCAGCAGTGACCAAACACTGCCCTGTGCTTTCACAGGGCACTGCCAATTCCATGGTGAGGAATGATGGGCAAACACAGTTCCTACCTCCCATCCTCCAAGAGAGAGGGGACAGGCCAGGCTAGGAGAGCCCAAAGGGCTGGTACATGACAGAGCCAGAGAGAAAGGGGGTCACTTGTGTGTGTGGTGGCCCTGCTGCCACCCAAGTGCCCACCCACCTGTGCCCAGCCATGCTCTGACCAGACCAGGCAGAGGCTCTGTCTCATGAGGAAAAGCCTGTCTGGAAGGTAACAGGGTAGGGTGGGCTTAAAAAAAAACCCAAAGGCACTTTGGATATCAAAAAATTTAGGAAAGAGAGGAGTCAACAGTGCCCTAACATGGAAGCTGGCTCCAGGTCAGAGCCAAGCTCAGAAGCAAAGACATCCCTAAAGCCCCATGCCGCCATCACTGCTGGCTCCCTGTTCCCCCTCCCTGCTGACAGCACTCGTCCCGCTCCCAGGGGGACACAGGCTCCGCTTCCCAGCTCCACACAAAGGTCTGCCCACGTTTAGTGCCGGGTGGAGTGTCCCAGGCACACCTCTGACCTATAGCAGTGGGAGGGGGCCAAGGGCTGCCAGCTCTATTTCGGGGTAGCATTCCTCCCAAGGAAAATCAGCCGCTTTCTTCTAGAGTTGCAGGGCTGGTGAGGAGCTGAGCAGCAGCCAGGAACAGTGGCTTTCCCAGTGTTTTATTCCTTGCTCTGCACAGAGCAGACATCCCCAGCCCCTGATCAGCTCAGCACATAGGGTTGTTTCCCAGCACACTGGACAGACACCACAGGAAGGCTGGCACTGGCACTAGGGAGGGCAGACCTGGGCACAGTGAACAACCCGAGGTGGAAACACTCCCAGCAGCAGGAGCTGCACCCAAGGAAAGGATGGGTACAAAGTGCAGGCAAGCAAGACAATGCATGGTGCAGGACTGTGGGTGTGGGCCAGGATCCTGGTAACTGGCCTGCAGCCAAGGTACTCTCAACTTATGTATCCCAACATCCAATTTTAGCTTATCAAAAGATGTAAAATATCCAAACCAAACAAAATCAACAGCCAGCAACAAGATAAGGGCATGACAATCAATACAAGTTTAATTCCATGATCCCTGCAATGAAATCGAGTTGACTTCAAGAGCTTCACTCAAAACCGATCCTGTTCAAAATTCAGGTGCATTAACTGCAAGTGATGCAGTTCTTTATCTGGCAGCACTTTTGAGATGTGACAAAGCAGCACCAGGGAGGGGCACAGAGTTAACCCCTGGAGAGGCTGCACCATTCCCAGCAGCTGCATTCCCACTGAAGGATTCCGGCAGGTTTCACCAGGAAAATAGAGCAGATTTTGCTGAACTCCCTCACGATTGATTCAAACCTTGGCCCAGTTCTGCCCTGCAATGCCAGGGTGAGCCTGGAGCCGACCTCTTTGCCCCAGGCATTGTAACGGAACAAACACCTCCATGTGGGGGCAGCACGTCCCCCAGAGGGAGGAAAGGCACCAGCTTGCGCTGGGCAAAGAGCCCCTGAGCGTGGGATGGTTCACAATGGTTCTCTTGCATCCCAACAGCTATCCATGACCTGCTCCACATGAACACAACTCCTGAAGCTCAGCACCACCCAGCCAGCTCAGCAGACAGCAACACTGCTGATGACTCTGCCCAGGGCAGAACATGTGAGCACAGGGGTAACAAGACAAATCAATCCCAAAGTCCAACAATTATCAGAACTACCCTATTTAGTGAGCATTGAATTTATGGTTCAAGAAAGAGCAAAATCCAGGAGTTCACATTTGACCACACAAGCTTTTCTCCACCCAAAGCCTGTCCAGAGCAGCGTCAGGGTAGAACCATAAACTGCTGCATGCGCAGGTTTTAATCCCCTTTACCTGCTAGCACTGAGTGGGAGAGGGACCCTGATCCCACAACTCCTCTCTCTGCACCCTTCTGACACTTCAGCTCTCCCAGGATTATCCATCCTGGAATCCATCTCAATCCCACATTTACCTACTGGTCTATTTTCTTTTTCTTATAAATGATGCAAACCCAGACACCCTCACAAACACAAGGCTTGCCTGAAACAGATCTTTACAAACACAAAAACCCTCCCTGAAACACCTCTAAATAAAGCTCTAAGACAAGACAAATAAGCAGAAGGCAGCCCAGGCTCCACCTCCAGAGCTGATACTGCCCCTCCCATTTGCTCGGCATGAGGGGGAAGCTCAGGAGCCAAGCTTGGCCTGACCCTTCCAAGGACGTGTACACCAGTGAAAGCCCTGTGTGGCTGATGGACTGAACCCAGTTTTGCCAGGCAAAATGGGCAAATCCAGATAGAATACTCAGAATACAGCACAGAGCTCTGTTCCTCAAAGCCTCAGCTGAGCAAGTGCAAGAGCAGCCGTGCCCAGTGCCAGCACAGCCTTTACCAGGACAAAATGCAGCTTCTCCTGGGGCTCTGGCAAGGGCTCCTCTGGAATTACTCCTCAAGAGGTGTGAGGAATTTCTCCTTGTGCTGCATAAATATTTAGAGCCCATTTTAAGACTGCCCTGACTGAAGCATTGTTTAATAAAGAAGAAAAAAAATCTTAACAAGACAGATTTTACAGTCAGAACTATTATACACAATAAACTGACCTGCAGACGTTTTCTACATTAGAGCTCTGTAACTTGAATTATACACAAATGGGTTTCCTATAGTGAAGATGTTTAAACTACACAAGCCAAGATATTTTTATTTTTTAAACGGGGGCCATTATATTACATAAGACCCTGGAATCCCAATGTTCTCCTCGAGCACAAACTCTTCAAAAATCAGTAACTTGTGCTTGTGAACTGTCCTGACATTCCCTGGTTTCTGATAAAGGGTTGTTTCCAACTACCATAAATTAGACTAATTAACCTACATAAAACGTTTTAAATGTCAGAAGGAGAGAGGGGAAATGAATTAGTTCAGCTGAATAAACACGTCTTTCCTATGGACTGTAGTATTTTAAGTGATTAGAGTGCCTTGAAGACATTCTGGCTGGAATTAATTCTGCTTCTAACATAATTCCTCCAGAAGGCCTTGTTTTTAGACCAGTGTTTACTGGAACAGCAGTTGGCTGCTCACTGCTTCTCTCTCCCTCACTGCAATGGGTTAGGATCTCTACACAAATAGTGTGAGAAGTCTCCTAACTCAGACCAAGGCACAGATCACAAAGGGTTTAATCAGAAGCACAACTGACCCTGTGATTCTGAGTTTTTCTGTGCTGTTGATAATCAGATCCAAACAGGACTTAAGCAGCAGCACTGTAGATCACGTCTCAAAAAACAACCAGAAAAGGAATGCACAACCAGCTCCCAAAAAGGCCTTTTCCTGCAGAGCCCTTTAGGAGCAGGGAGATTATTGTACAACCCCCCAGGCCAATACTCCACCTCCTCTCTCCCTCCTGAGAAAAGACATCTGTCCCGGGAGCAGCAGAGCCCCCTTATACCCCCTCTTGTTGCCAGAGGGAACTGCCTCACTGCAGGAGCCTTGCAGGGCATCAGGTGCAGCTTTGCTGGCCCAAACTCTGTTTAACTTGGAGCATAATGAGAAACTGGATCTACAAACTCTGGGTAAGGTCCCGAGATCTGCCTGCAGATTTCTCTTGCACAAACACAACAAAGGCTTGGACAGCCTTCCCGGTTTTCCCCACATTTCACAAGGAACCCCTCCCCCAACTCCACAACAACTCAAAGGACTTTACAAAGCACTAAGTAAGGGGATTTACTGCAGGATAAATGCAAGTTTTTTTCAAGAAGACTAAGCAAACTGAAAAAGAAGCGGACAATACACTGTACTGGGTAAAGGAAACACCAGTTTCAAAAATAAAGAAAGCTGATTAGAGCTTGAAAGGAGAGAATATAATTCTCCCAGAACAAAACTGAAGGGTTTTCAGCCAATTCTTTTATTTTGCAGGGGTTTTTTGATGTGTTTTGTTGTTTTATTTCTTTTTTGGTTACACTTTGTTTAATTTATTATTATTCTTCACAGTCAGTTGTGCTCTGCCACCCTCAATAAATCCCATTAAATTCTACATGGATGTACTCAAGCTGTTATACAGCACTGCTCACACTGGGTAGAGTAATTTGCAAGCCCCATTTCAGTAATTCCCATCACTAAAACCAGCAGCTTTCACTCCCAAATCCAGGGGCTGGAACAAGTGTCCACCTTCCCAGTAACACAAGGGCATTGCTCAGCCCCCACTCTTCCAGCAGAAGTGGAACGAGAACTCCTCTTTGAGACAGAGAGCTGCGCACTAACCACAAACAGAAAACCAACTCCAAACCGGGCTGGGACAATCTAGCCCAGAGGCAGGTTTTCCAGAGGGGACACACACATCAGTGACACACCCCCAATGCCCAAGATTGGAGCGTGGCTTGTTTTTTTAGAAGATTCCTGCTGTGAGAGGCACCAGCGAGGAGCTGGAACAGGGAGCTGCAGGCAGCCACAGCTTATTTCTGCTTTTCATTCGTTTTACTGCTCTGTCCAGGTGCAGATCAAGCCATCCTTTACAGTCACCCCTATCACTGCAGGCAGCACTCGATAGCCAGCCCTGTGCCAAACACTTCCACGAACAAACTACACCTCGTTATTTACTTAACCAGAGCCACTGTTCATTCTGCAAGGACCAGCAGGCTTTGCTAACCTGGGTCAGCAGCAATGTCCTCACAGAGGCACACTCACCTTGAGGGAATCCACCAGATCATCGACGAGGAAGAGGCGCCGCAGCTCCCGGACGGTGCCGTTCACGTGGCCCAGCACGACGTTGCTGTACTTCTGGATGAGCTCCTCCGACACGGCGACATCGGAGTCCAGGTAAGCCCTGCAGGAGAGAAACCTCACTCAGCGCTGCAAACATCACCTGTGTGTTAGATACAGTATCGACACAACCTCCTTTTTGTGTTATAGAGAAACAGACCTCACAGGGTGAGGAATGCTGAAAGGACAGAACAGAACTTCAGGTATTCTTCGTGAACCATTTTTTTCTCACTGCTATTTACTCAGTCACCTGCACCAGGCAGAAAAGGTGGGCAGGCTAAGACAAGGAAAAAAAAACCTACAAAAGCAATATATCCATTTCTGCCCCTGGAAGGCCCTTGTGGAGTTACCATTAAGCTGTAACACACACTGTGGCACAACAAAATGGGCTAAATTACTCACTGCTAGAAAAAATTCTTACAGCTAGTGAGAGCAGTTCTTTTACATAAAGATATAAACCCTTATCTGGTTATATGTTCTTTCGACCCCACTGTCACTTTTATCTGTAGCTCCAGTGGCTGTGGCAATTGGGAGTCTTTAAAGAAAGTATAAATTATTTATCTAATGTGCATGCTGCAGGCAGAAGGAGCAATGCAGCACATCTGTTACAGGGAGTTCATTTTACAGTTGTTAAACTTTTGCTTAGGTGGATTCTGCTTTGGGGTGGTTTTGTTTGGGTTTTTTAAATAAGAAAATTGCACAATGCTCCCATGTATGTCATTTAAGGCAAAGCTAAACATGACCTTGTGGCAAGTCCAAGACAAATGAAAATACTTCAAATGGTGACTGCACCAAGTGGTCATTTCAAGGCTACATTCTGCCATCCACCCTTGGCTTCCATCTGCTCACCCTTCCCAGCTCATCCACAGAATACTCAGTACCTGCATCTAAAATCCAATTGTTCTCATGGGATTTTTCAAGTAAAAACACCCTTCTTGTAGCTAAGTTATACAGAAAAAAGTAAGCAACCAGGTATGCTGGGCAAGAGTGTCTGGAAGCTACTTAGGAATATCAGTATTTTTAGAAATAAACTGCAGAAAGCACAGGTGGAACAAGTTCTGCTTGTTCTGGCTAAGAAAAAACTTCAAATTGTCATTTGGATAATGAGAAGCAAACAAGATTTCAACTGGGAATATTCATCCAAACGAGGGGGTGTTTTTTCCACAGAATTTTGTCCCACAGACTGGCTTCCACTGGAAAAGGAGCCACTGCACACGGTCTGGGAGGAATGGAGGGAAACCTACGGAAACATTTTGCTATGCCTTACAGAAAATGGGAAGAAGGGAACACCACAAAATCAGTAAGAGGGCTGTAGACAGAGGGGCAAACAGGACTTTCTGAAGGCTGCAAGGGGAGCCTGAGCCTCTTCACTCATTAATAAAAGGGAGAAGGAAGATTGGGCAGAGTGGGACAGGGCTGGCAGGGAAATGGGAACCACACACTCCTACAAGTCCTCCAACACAGATTAATTAAGTTTTGTCTCTCTTAAGAGGCAGCTTTGTGGCAGTGGGTACCTGGATCCCGTCACTCACAGGGCAGCCTTGCAAGTGGGGAGCACGGCTACACTGCTGCACACCAAACCACACGTTTTAAGAGCATTCTTAAAAGTTCCAAAAGATAAAAGTAGCCCCTTGTCATGGTTTACACCCTGCTACATTTATTCTGATTTTTCCATCCCTTGTACCAATTGACCTCAGCCAATTTTCTGTATTATTGTATGACTCCTGAGGAAATCTGAAAGCAAGGAACACATTTTTCAGTGCAGTCTTTTCACATTATTACGCAACATCTTCCAGCACGTGTCACCCACTGCTTCTGGCAGCACCAACACTGCTGCTCTGCAAAACAACACACTTTTGCTTAATTAAAAGAAAAATCTCACCTGAAGGGGTGGCCCTCATCGGACTTCTGGATTGCCTGGATAACTCCCTTGTATATCCTAAAGCTGATGGTGACAGAGAGCAGGGCCAGGGCAATGTAGGCTGTGACGCTCACGATGCTGAACACTGTTAATGAGAGCAGCAGGAACAAGCTGGCTCCAAACACCACCCCGGTCTTCTTAATGTCTCGCCAGTAAAGGAGGTCAACAACTACAATTTAAAAGAGGCAAGAAATTAGAACAAGACACCTTTCACAGCCATATGAAGACAGTAAAATTTCATTATTCACTCGACTGCTGAGAGTCACCAAGAGTGGAACTTGCGAACCCCCCTCAAACCAGAGCTGAAATCACAACTAGAAATAGGTTATTTAGTACTGGTTCTGCTCTGGACTTCAGATTATTGGGATTACTGCTATTAGGATTATTTCAAATGCAACTGTTAAAATTTTAAAACAATGCTGCCCTTAAGCAACGTCAGAATTCATCTCTTCAGCTACTGTGCTCTGTTCTGCACCAGAACCACAGCAGTTTGTGCTTCATTTCCTCTCATTGTCGGGCATTTTGTGGAGGTCACTCCCTGGAGAGATTGATTCCAATTCCCCTGTTAGGACAGATGACAAGACACTAGCAGATCTCTAAACCATTACATCTTTCCAAGCCTGGTAGAGGCAAAGGCACTGCTCAAAGACTCATTAACAGTTCATTTTGTTTTCTTTTGATGAAAGCATTCCCATGGGAGTTTATAATGTTGATTATGGGTGACAGACTGAGCCATCAAGAGGGAATACGCTCCCTGAAATGTCAATCCAGGCTAAATCTACTGTGCTCCAATGCAGAAGACTTCATTTGCAAAGCACATTTAGTTTTCCTTAAGTGACCCTCATTAGAGAACACAATATTATGCCATTTTTAGCATCACTGTTCAGAGCAAACTACACCCTTGCACAAGGCATAGGTAATGGCCTAACACACCCACTGCAGATCTGTGTGTTTGTTAACAGCAATAACCTACTAGATACAGAGCTCAAGATGAATTACAGAAACATTATTACTATTGCACTGCACATTCAGTAATCCTGCCTCATCCTAAACATCACCAAAATTAACTGTAAAAGAGTGTATCACAGTTTAGAACAGTCTTTGTCTGAATGACTGTAAAAACATTTAAGAATAGAATTTGTCTATTATTTCTTACAGGATGAACACACCAACATTCAACACTTGGCAGCCTCTATAGGGCCAAGTCTGTGTAACCCTTTTGTAGGTACAATATGCCAAAGCCTCTAGGGCTGGGGTATGGTTTTCCAGATTTCAAGAGCTGAAACCCTTTCCAGTTATTCCCACAGGGAAACTGTACTGCATAACAGGAAAATGAAAACCACGGTCAGAAACTTAAACGCACCATAATGCAAAGTATCTTACCCCAACATTTAATTCACATTTCAGCAGAAGTTTCCTGCAGCCCCACAGACAGAGCCAGGTTACAGCTGCACCAACACCTTCAAATTATCACAGACCAGAAGTGCTGTGGAAGGAACAGCCTGACTGCTCCACCACTATCCGTCCCACTCCTTTCTTCCAGCGTGGCCGCCTATGCTGTGCCAAAACCATCCCAGAAAGCCAGGAGCCAGCCAGATCAGGGCCTGGAGCTGCCACCATGTGACTGCACAAACATATGGGGGCAGAGATACAGCAGCATCGCCCGGAGGCAATGCTCCTGCTCTCCCAGCACCTCCAATCCAAACTCCTCCTCCCACTGCAGCCCAGGCCCCAACCAATACAACTTTTCCTTAATATTTTTAAAAATCAAACAAAAAAAATCAAGACATTGTAGATCTCCTTTTGTGTGGATTGCAACCCCAAAATTTAACTTTTTCTTTGGGTTCTTTCTTTGCTTCTGGACACAAAAGTGTCTCTCTACACCTTGCATTAAGCATCAACAAAACTGTGAGATTGACCTAAGAATCCTTGTAACCAGTAAACCTAAACTGAGCTCCAAGAGCCTCAACACCTGGGTGAGATCTTCACAGCCAGTCTTGCCAAAACCAGTTGATAGATTTTGTGCTCTTAAATCATGTAAGGCATCTTTAAAAAACAAAACAAAACAAAACAAAAAAACCCTCATTTCTTTCGGAGCATTTGCTGCAAGTACTGAAACTGTGTTTATATTTAAATGCTGCAATTTGAGCATCCATGCACTCGAATTTGGTGCTGCCCCTGTATCGGGTGACACATTCAGTATGAGCCCTGCCCCTCTCTGCCTGCAGACAGCATTATTTCTGTAAATGAGCTGCTCTCTCCTCTCTGCACAGCTTTAAAGCTGTGGGTTCTTCCTGCTCCATAGGAAATCACTTACTCCACGCATTAATGCATTATACCAGTTATAGGAAATGTAAAGAGAGTAATTAATCTGTATGGCAGGTTCCAGAATGCCAGAAACAAAGGTACACTGCTGGAATTAAAGCACACACCAAAAGCCAAATGGCCTTTAGAGACCCATCAAGTCTTTTGTTCTCGGTAATCAGTAAGAAAAATCCCCACGCCAGGAGCTCCCGGGTCAGAGTTAAGCTGCACATAAAACATTTTTCCTCATTCCATCTCCACTCCTTTCAGAGAATGAGCAAACCAGCTCCGGCTTAATGGCATATGGATCTGGTTTCATAGTAAATTCCTCAAAGGAAATTCAGTGTTTAAGTCACTGAAAAACTGCTTTGTAATTTTGCAATCCAAGAAAGCACATGATACCACTGATTTGTATTCTCCAATTGATCAGAAACAGGTTATTTGCATTTATTTCGAAAGGAAAAGATTAAAAGCGTTGCTAGAAGCAGCTTTCTGGCTTTAACTTACACGCGAGATATTCACAGCAGATTAAAAATAAAACCAGAAAAACAAAAACCCCAAACCAATTCTCAGCAACAGACCCGCAATATCCTTCCTTATGAAAACTGTTCTGAGCTGCGTTCTATACAATACGAAGTATAATAAAATAAATAATATTGATGCGCGTCTTGCAGGCCTATTCTAAAACAAGAACAGCTGCCTACATTTGGTAAGCACGAACTGTCACTTGGCACTTCTAAAAATAGTCCCGTACCATCCGTGCCTTACATGCACAACTCATCCAGTTACATTTTGCTTTTAAAGCAACTGCTGTGATAGCTTTGGCACTGTATTTTTAAAAGTCTTTTCCTTTCAGATATTTAACTTAAAACCGCGCAAGTCATACCGGGTTTTGATGACAAAAAACAAGCGGTCTGATACATTTAACCTGTTAATCCTCTTTTAAAAAAACCCTGAACCAAGCAACCCTGTCGTTTTGGTTTTTTTTTTTTTTTTAGAAAGAGAAATTAAAAGCGAGACCTACGAGCGAGTTGAGCTCACGTGTAGCACAGAAAACCAGGAAAAAGGGACTAACCCATTTTGGCATCCATCTTGAGCGTGCTGCAAGCACCCAGCCCTGGCACGGCTCGCTCCCCGCGCTTTCCACTTCCTGCGAGGGCACTCGGAGGTCGGAGCTACGCAACCTCCGCCCGCTGCCATCCCAAATGCAGCGGCGGCCGCGCCGCCAATGGCTGCGTGCGCGCTAAATCCTTGGAATGCAGCTGCGGAGCCACGGGCTCCCTGCACAATGAACAACTCCCCTCTATCCAGTATTTACAGCCCAACAAACGCCGGGCTTCAGCGCCAAAGAAAGGCTGTTTGTGTCGAAGGGGAGGGGAGAGGGGGGAAAAACACTGTACGATTTACAGGCGTTGTTACACTGGAACCTTTCTGTAACGTGAAAGGTAGGCACAGATCCTTTATATTCTCCTAATAACAGTGTGGAGGCACAGGGAAGAGCCTTTTCTGGATCAATTTAGCGTTGTGCCAATGGAGAAATGGGACAGCAGTGCTGAGAACGGGCAGCTTTCAGCACGGCTGGGGCGCAGTGTCCCATCTGTCACCGAGCAGGAAAAGCTGCTGGGGACAAAATCCACAACCACAAACTGCTCTGCATTTCTGCTCAGAGAGGCCTTTTCCACTCACACGTAAAAAACTTCATATTTACACAGGATGTGATCTTCAGGGTTTCTACTGATCTCTGTGCAGAGAATCCAAGTGCTGACCCTGCAGTTCCACTGGAGTGGGGCAGTCCCGGCTGGACACAGCCCAACCTCCAGGAGAAGCCATCAACCATCCAGCGGTGGTTGGTGTGTCAAGCACCAGCACCACCACAGACTGGGCTCTGACATTTTCAAGGCTTCCTGCATCAAGATGATTATTCAAAATCCTGGTTGACATCCTAACAGGAGCAGAGACAGGGCCACAAAATTGCAGCCTCCATTTACGCTCATCAGACGCATTGGAAGCCAGTTCAGTCCTTGACTGTCTCCTTGCAAGCCAGGAACAACCGCCAGCCCCAGGCTGGAGCAACTGGGTGGTGCCAGCAGGACTGCAGGTGGTGCCAAGCACGTGGGACTGCCACCAACAGAGCTGTCCCTGTCCCAGGGACAGGCATCCCCGCGGAGCAGCACGTCCAGCGGGACAGGCGGCTCCAAAGGGGTGCCAGAGGGCACAAAACAAGGCTGCACCACGCACAGTTCAGGCTTGGCACATCTGCACCATAACCCCCAGCAAAAAAAGTGATACAGATTTCACAAGCACATGCTAGATCAACAACAAGGCCAACACTACTAGATTCTTTAAAAAAAAAAAAAAAAAAATCCAAATACCACCTAGTGAGCCAAAACAACATACTTCTTTTATTTCTACTTGACCAGATGCTCGTGCATGTGTGCACAATGTACCAACTGGGAAAACCGATCCAAAGCCCCAGATATTCATGATAAAGGTTGCCTATGCAATCTTTACCATCAGTTAACTAAATTGAACCGAAATTCAGAGATTAATTAGAAAAGAATCCCAGGATAACCTGGAAGTATAGCTGTGCTGTTCATTATACCCATCATATCAATATTCAGCCATTAAAACCTGACAATTCATTGAAATCATTACAAATTAAATAAGTAAATGTTACATTTTAGTACCAATTACTCCATAGGGCCTATCTTTAAGAGCATTAAAAATTAAAATCATTCTACCCCCAGGATTGACCTGTTTCATCCTATCTAGATGATCAATACCACAGGCATTAATCAATGCCCCAAGTTGCACCACTTGCATTATGCTTGTTCCCCAACTACAACACATATACCAAATCTAAATTTAAGATTATATTCATTAGGATGTAGTGTTTCGGCTGCAGAGTCCAACTACAAGCAATACTTCTTGCTCTTCTCTGGTTTTAGATCTATTTTTTTTTTAAAGTCATTTTTTTAGCATGGAAAGAAGCATGTTGCAATATTTGCTTCTATATTTATTTTGGGGCTTGATGAATAGTGCAATCAGTCCCTGAACTTTACCCATCATTTTCCATGCCACTGGAGCCTGACCTAAGGAAGGAAGAACGTGAAACACGGCGTCTTCGTCTTGTTCTAAACAAAAAAACAACACTAAACCAGGCTTCAACAGCAGCTGCAAAAGGAGAGGAACCAGGGTCTTCTGCTTCCCTGAAAACCTTCATTTCTGCTTCCATTTTCTTTTAGACCTGATCTCCGCTCAGAATGGGCAATTCAGGGGTTTTAAACCCAAACAGACTCCATTATTCTCAAGGCCTCAAATTCCAGAGTTGGAAATGTGCTTTCAGATCAGCACCACCCCTGCTTGGCTGGTTGTAAAAGAAACCTGAAAATTGGGCCTGAACACAAAAAGGGAACTTGCCTTTCGATTTTTACCAAAACCTTCTGACCTCACCCCTTTCTTTTTTTTTCCCTTTCCTTTCTTTCTTCCCCGAGAATTTCAGGCCTGAGGTACGAAGCCTTATACATTTAAATTACTTACACATCAATAACATATTACTAAACACTGCATAATATTTTTTCCTAATATTTTACAGCCCTTTAATGAAAGATTAAACTTTAAGAACCTGATTTTGCAGAGGCAAAGTGTTTTCACCTGCATGGCTTTTTTTGCTGTATATTCAAGTTCTGATAAAGCATTCTGTGGATTTCAGACAGCTTGCAATTTTGTCCAAGTGCAAAAAATATTAAAAACCCCAGATCTTGAACAATAATTTCCCCAAAAAGATGAAAACTTCACAAGCAGGGCCTGATAGGGCCCTTTAAAATATATTTACGTATCCAGAGATGATTAAATTTTTTTAAAGCTTGTCCTGTTGATAAAGTATGAAGATTACGTATTCAAATAAGGCTTAAACTCTAACACACTGAGCACTAATGTAATGATCCACAGAGATTTACACCGGAGATCTCCCATTGGTGCTTACAGGAACAAAGGTCAGCACCACACTAATTTAAGGTTAGCTACTTATTTACCTAAAACAATTTGCTATTAGGGCTGTAAATTCTGAAAAATCAGACACAGTTTTACCTAGAATTTGACAGAATTATGAAAGATCCAAAGCAAACAGGATTAAGGGTAGATTTCAAACAGATTTTTAGAGAAAATACCTCCAACCCTGCTGTAGCCTGCATGCAATTTCTCCTCTTAAAAATATTAGAGTATGACCTGCACACTAAGTGGGGTTTTTCATTTAATGGTTAGTATTGTTAGATTATTAATAATCTCGAAATTTCCAAAGAGCACGGACTAAATTCGGACTATGCCGGTTTTTGTGCCGTGCATACCAAAACAAGCCCTTCATTAATAGGCTCTGTAGGACTGGAAAAGATCTGCAGTGTCACACGAGCTGTTTCACCTACATACATTATTTATTCTTCTGCATCGCTCGTATTTACCCATTTTAACCTGCAGCTTTTATAATTCTGCATGCGGCACAAAGAGACCCCACATCTTCGGCTACATTTCACAATCAAATAAATACAAGCTACAGACACCATTTGCCGAAAACAACCCACAGCATCTTTAAGGAATAAAATAAGGAAAAAAGGTGAAAGAATAAATACCCTTATCCTTCCAACTGCTCGGCTGACTGTCCATCTCTCCAGCTGGGATTATCAATTATGCATTCCAAGAGGGGAGAGCTGCGGGAGAAGCGCCCTGCAGCCCAGGGAGGGAACCATGGGCTTCCCCGGGCTCCGCAGTGGTGCTGCACTGGTGCTGCAGGAGCGGGTCAGCTGACGGGGTGTGGAGCTGACGCAGTGCTGGCAGCGCACGGCCCCGCTGCGCCCGGCGCAGCCCGGAGCGCCGGCACGGAGCCGCTGGCACGGCAGGAGCGGCTTCTCCCGGCACGGCGGCCCCGCTGCACGGACGGCAGCGAGGGCTCGCAAAGCCCGGCCGCGCTAAGCGGCTTTCCGCGGCCCGGCTAAAAGTAGTCACCAGACGAGCTTTAAATAGATTGCTTTTCAAACAGAGGTTCAAAGGCGTTTACAAAGCTCCCAGATGTATGGCTTCCCCTCGGGTTTCTGTAAACTAATGTCTGGCTGCTGGAGGACTAACAGAGACATCTTTGTAACACCTCTCCCTTCACAACAAGCAGCGTGAAGGGAAACAGAAAAGGACCCTTTCTGCGCCTGGAACAAAAGCAGAGGCTCATGAAGAACACGATTAATCCTTTTGCTGGTATCTCTAGTCCTCAGGAGCTGCTCAGCCGTATTTATTCCTCTTAAGGAAGGCTGCAGAAAAAGTTACTCAGCCCTTTACCTAATTCCTACAAGCAAACATCTTCCCCTTTTTTATTTTACTTCAGCATTCTCTGTCAGCAGCTGCTGACCTGACAATTAACAATTAACTGCTGCCTTCATTTAAATAAAAACAGGAACCTGACAGTTTACAGTACCAACATATAGAAAGTAACATACAGAAAGTATTGCACAAACAGGAGAGGAGCGTGAACTACAACTCCAAAGCTGAAAGAGAAGAGCTGTGGGAATCGTGTTGCCATTTTGTTTCCAACCCTGCTGGAAAAACCACAATTTCTTTCCCAGTTTGGAGTATCTTCTTAAGATCTGGGGCTGACAACAAAAAGCTGAAATCTTCCCAGGACTGCTCCAAAGCCTCTTAAAAATCTAGTACACCATTTTCTAAAGAACTAGAAAAGGGCATTCCCACACTTCCCCCAAAATACTGTAGACCAGGAGGGCTAGAGATTCTGATTCAGACCTTAAACAGACAGTTTCACTTCTCATTAGAACAATCTTACAGTGAGAAAGATTACTACAAAGATATCCAAAAGCCCTGGTTTTGACTTCAACTGCTACATAAATTTAAGGCCTCCTTTGACAGCAAGACCAGTTACATCTCTTTTTAACTTAGACAAAGACGTGCATTTCAGTTCCAATTTCAACAGGTAAATCCAAACAAATCCAAACTAGGAGGGAAGTAGGGGGTGTATATTCAAACATCACAGTGCAAGCAAATGTGAAAAGTCGCACTGTACAAAAAAAGGACAAAATATGTCTGAGAATCTGCTTCTGTCTTCAAGCTGAACTGGAAACCACCAAAACCTGAGTGTCTCTCCATATTTGCACTGTCACTATATTTGCCAAAAACATCATGCTTTCAAAGGTCTTTCCATTAATTATCAAATTTCTAAAGATATCAAATTAAAGCCTCTTCATGTCATATTTATATTCTTTATATCTTTTACTTAAAATAGTGCATTTATGCAACTTTCTCTGACCAGAGAGTTTGTTGTGGCCACAGCAGAGTGGCTGCACCACCAGTCCTGTTCCTCTCATCTCCAGTGTGTCCTCACTGTCCCCAGGAGTTCCTCCCTGCCCTCCAGACCCTCCTCTTTACTCTTTGCATACTCAGTGTTCACTCTCACCACTCCACGCAAACACACCCATAACGAAATCCATCTCCCATTTCCAGCAAGAGGGGACCCTACTCTGCACATAAACCAGGCACCAGCACTGCCAAACCTCTGGAGAAGCTCTGTTTTCAGCAGGGATATTGCACACCTGCCTCTACAGCACGTTTGAATACCAAGTACAGAGGAGGTGGCATTATCAGGTCCCCCAGACAAGTCAGACACAATCAGTTCTGAACACGTGTCACGGAACGCCCCAGGCTCCAAGGGGCTGCTGCCTGGCAGAGCGAGTGCTTTACTCACTCACTACTCACACCTTAAATCACCCTGAGCAGGGGCACTGAGAACAGCACTTTTGCACTGCACCTCCTCCTGCTCTCCCTCAGTGCTGGTGCCTATCTGTGCTCCTGGCAGAGTTGGGAACTGAGCCCAAATGCTCCATTTTCTCCCTAATTCTGCCACGCTGAAGGAATGTCCCTCAGGCTTTGCTCTTTTAGCAGCCTCAGCTACACAACAAGACTCTGCCTCTCAGCGGGGGTCACAAGAGCTCTAACGAAACACAGCAGGTCCGTGTCTTTCCTTCACAAAAATTTCACTCGTTGGGTTTGGTTTTTTCCTCATTCCTCCTCCTACTCCTCTGCAAATTCTCCGCCCTCTGGAACTCTCCATTTATTATTATTTACCTGCTAGCATAAAAGATGACCTGAACAAGCAAAGAATCTAAGAATACAATGAGATGAAATTAAATCAAGATATTCTACGTTGAATTAAATGGCATGTTACCAATCTGCTTCTGAAAGAAACTCCAGAGACATTCCAAGGCATTTTTTCTCCAGCGAAAAACAACAAACAAAACCAAACACCTCCCATCTGCTGAGTGGCTCCCTTTAACTCACTACATACACAGAAAATAACAGAAATTCCCCAAATGGGTACAGCTGGTATCAGGCAGAACTTCTAATGTCCTTTATGCTTCACACAGCTGCAATGACCTGGTTTGTGTTACAGCATCACAGGAAGTATTTGATTTCTGCCCCCATGTCGCAGGGGGAAAAAGGAAAGATTCAGCATCAGTACCACTCTCTCAAAGCACATTTCCCACCTGGGCTGCACCTTTGTATTTGCCCCCTCAAGAAAATCCAGGAAATGTACAATATTAGTAATTAACTGCATTTCTGAGTGCCTGTAATGAAAGCAAATAAACCAGTTAGATTTAATTTGAAAGGAATGTCTACAGAGCTGGTGACACCATGAAACAAGGGTGTTCAGGGAAACCGAGTGTCTTGACGGTAAAGATCTCAACATTATTTCCAAATATTATTGTGATGCTCAACATGGACACAGAGAGATTTAAACTGCCAATTTCCATTTTAGTTCATAACTTTGTTGTGGTCAGAGGTTCTGAGTCTATAATTCAATAAGATCAATAATATAAAAACCTTCACATCCTGTCAATCAAAACCAGGTTTGTGGAAAGCATGGATTTGGGGAGGATTAATGATCCGTATGAGAGAAGAAAGTCTGTGCAACAGAAGGGCTGAGGTATGTAATGTGTATATTTAGCTTTCACCTCTCAGACTCATTTCAGGAGTTGGGAATTTCTCCAAACCTGGGATGGATCTCTTCCCGTCCAGCAGGAGCTGAGGTTCCACCTCGGTGACAAACACTAGATGGCATTAAAGGCCTGTCACACAGGCTGGCCCTAATCCATGGCTCCCCAGTGCCTGCTGCACTGGCCTGGTGCTCACACCTCCTGCAGGAGCTGGGGCAGCAGCATCTGAACCCACAGGAGCTGCCCTCTGAGGTCACATCTTGCATTGATGGAGCTCAGGAATGTGTATTTTGAGGTCTGGTGAGGGTGACAGAGAAGCAAGGGTATTTGCTCAAAGCCAAATACAGCAGCTACTGAGAAATACAAATTTGAAAAAAAAACCCAAAAAACCAAAACCCACTGTATTCAAGACAGCAGAAATTGCTGGTGTTGCAGGGGGGTGTTTGCCCTTGAAATTGTTTCAATTGTTACAAGGAGAGAGGTTTCCTTATAATTACCTACAGTTCTGAATTTGTTTGGGTTTGAGTTTTTTTTTGTTTTCTGTTCTGCTTAAATCTGTCCAGGTTACCCAAAGGCGTGCCAGGCACCATTTAACAAACCTCCTTCTACCCAGGAGGCTCTTCAGAGCTTTACATTTGCTTCAGAGGAGTGGGGAAGTTTATCTGCAGCCTTTTTAGAATCCCTGTTAGCTCCCCGCAGCCCACCGGGGCTGTGGGAAGTTAAAACACACTGGCATTTAGGTGAACTTCCAAAAAATAGCACTGTTAAGTAAGCATTCCACAACCTTGGATTTAAGTGCACCAGTAAGGCAGCTCAGATTAAGGCTTTAACAAGCATCAGTCACACCATCACACCAGCTGAATTCCACAAGTCTTAAGACACAGTAAAATCTATTTCAGTTCCACTGATGGGTAGGAAAAAAAAAAACCAAAGAACAAAGGTAGACTCACAAGGCCAAACACATGCACAAATGCACTTGGCCTTGTGATGAACAATCCCTCCTTGTTAGCTCTTCAATGATACTCTGAAATTGTGCCCAAGCAGTGTGGTATTTAAAGCAGACAACTGATGTTGTTTGTGGCTTGTCTCTGAAGTCCAGTTCTGTATTTTGCAACACAGCAGAGTGTGGAGAAAAATCCAGAAAAAAGGCCCATTTTTGAGTTGGTATTCTCATCTATTTAGCTGTGAGCAAGTGTTCCTCTGGAGTAAAGCAAAAAAAATTTTCTTCCCAAACAACACAGCATGTCAAAAATGAAAACTGCAGCTGCTTTCCAGAGTGAACACTACACTGAGAGGCTGCAGCTCCCCAGCCCAGCTCACTGGACAGATCTGGGCCCTGTCCCTGCACCGGGCCATAGATGGGAGAGCGCTGACACTGTTCAACTCCCTCCTCTCTGCTCTGGCAGCTGGGTCTCTGCAGCTTCTGTGGCAGCTTCCCACGGATGGAAGAGCAGCAGCTGTGTCCTCCTCAGACCCACAGTGAGGGGCTGCCTTGCCCAGGCAGGGACTTTCCACCCCCAGCCTGCTACATCCATGCAATGATTAAAGACCCTCTGCAAAGGTCTCCCTTTAAAAGAACTACCACAAAAGCTCTTCTATTAAGTGCAGTGTTTTGCTTTGGTTTTTTTTTTAAGTAGTCTGAGCTCTAAGCAATTAACCCCTTGACATGAAGTCCAAGATACACAGCAGCTGCTCTCTAGACAGTACTATCTGCTGGAAGCCTGAGGAGCCTTCACAGAACATGCAGACACACACAGAGTTTTAGCAGTGCAGGTTATCCCTGAAATTTTACCCCAAGGGAAAAGCAAAACTCCCTCTGCCTTACCTGTACGTATAGAGGAGGTGAGACAGGAGAAATGGCAAAGGTAAACATAAAATTATTTCCAAACCTATTTCAATTGCACCAACACTGATGTCCACTTCAACACGCACCTGCTATTCCCTTCCAACACAGGGTATTCTATAATTCTATTTTATGAACTGTAGGCTGCAGCTACTGCATAAATACAGTGCTGCTGCTGAGTCAAACTAACTCCTGGTTTTCTATTTAGAGCACTGTGCTTTCTGCAGTAGCTGCCTTTTTTGGTGTGAATGCTTCTGGTCAAAGCTTAAATACCAGCAGAGTGCTGCAATATCAAAAAGCAAAGTACTCCTCTAGTCTACAGAAAGCTGGAATTTCATGAGGTGTTCAGTTTAGAGAAAAGAATACAACTTCCTGCTACTGTAACTACACATTACTTTAAGAAAAATTAGGGTTACACTGAAGCGCAAGCCCCACCTGGAAAGAGAAACAGAAATGAATACCTGTGCTGTGTGCATAAACCAATTTCAGCGTTTGCAGAACACTCAACATCTTAATGACCACTTTTCTAGTAACCTGCATACTAAGCTCCCTCGTGTTCACCACTTGTTTTAAACCACTGGCCTTGATCTAATGCACGCTGGAGATGCACAGGCTCTTCTACAGATTCCAGGCACATATAGGAGCAGCAGGGGTATTTTCCTGAGTTTTACAGTCTGATGTCTGAACTGCTAACGAGAAGGAAGAAATGCTTCTTCAGATCATGTGCACACAGCAAACAGTATCCCACATCCAGAGTTTGGGAGGCCACCCAACGCCCAGCCTGTGGACAACCATGGGAGGGCCTGCAGTGAGCAGACGCTCATTTCTGCGTCGACAGACCACAAGCAGCAGAGCTGGAGGAGAAACCTGGAGATGCTGAGTCCATCCCTGATAAACAGAAAAAAGGTACTAAAGCAATCAGAATATGAAAAAGGTCCAAGTGCAGGCACTGACATTTTCTGTTACCCTTGGCCTACAGAGAAGTTTACAGAAAGTGATTTAAAAAGAGTAAGTCGTGACATGCTTAAGTTTAGCTAAAGAATTATGCAGATTAGCAAACTGCAAGACAGCATACACAGATTACCTGAAGACTTATTCAGCTTTGCTGAAAATACAGCAGTAGGTTTTTTCTTTTCTTTAACAGAAGCAGCTTCTTTGTCAGCTTCCTTCTCAGCTTCCTTCTCAAAAGCTCCTGGTTTTACTACACTGACTATCTCTTTTTCAGCAGATAGAGGTGAGGTATCTGTGGCTGGTAAGGACATGGTGGATACTTCAGGCACTTCTTTGTCCACAGCCTCCAAAGACTTTTTCAAGGCATTGGTATCTTCCTCAGCTTTTACTTCTACATTCTTTACAGACAGATCACAGGGCAGCTCTGGGCAAGGCAACTGCCTCTTCTCACCCTGGATCACCTTACTGATGTCTTCACCTTCATCTTTGTGCATTATTTCTCTGTCAGTGGCTTCTGTCACAAATTCAGGAGCAGTTTTAGGATGACCTAACATCACGAAGTCATCTTCCACTGAGACTGGGGAAGACTCCATGGGTGAGAGCGCTTTGTCATCTCCTGTTTTTGGTTCCATAGCAACAGATTCATCAGCTGAATAAGCCAAAGCATCCAGCTCTTCCATTTGAAGAGGAATCTTCTCTGCCTTGGCTGTTTTTGCAGGTATTGGCTCAGATGGTGGAGCAGCAACAATTTTGGAAGAGTCCAGCTCGGGCTGGAATGACTCCAGATAAGGCTTGCCCATGGCAGCTACTGAATCCACCAGTCCTTCCTCATGTTCTTCATCAGTTGGAATACTCTCAGTAGATTTACTTTTTAAGAGGAGAGATGGATCTTCACTTGCTTCCTCAGCAAAGTCAGATATCATCTGGCTATTAAACAGGCCAGCTTTTCCAAACTGTGGAGACATTTTTCCGTCTAGTTCCTTGTGTTCAGGCGCATCCTGAGAAATGCTTTCTGTTACTGGTGTCTTTGAATACTCTGTGAAGGATGGAGAAGGAGATTCACCAGACACCTTTGTTCCCTTAATTAAGTCACATGCAATAGATATATAAGGAGTCTCCAGATCTTCAGGAGTGGTGCTACTCTCCCCATCAGGTTGTTTAAATGCCAACGTCTCCTTTGCTTCCTGGGCCTGTGTCAGTGGTACATTCACTGCCTCTTGGTATACAGGAGGTTTTTCAGCCTCTTTTACATTCTCATACTTGGCAGTGGGAATAAATGTTTCTAGTGGGGAAGCTTCCAGCTGCACAGCAGATGCTTCTGCCCCAGCAGTCCCGGTGCTTAGCGGGGCTTCCATAACAATATCCGGCAATATCGGCGACGGAGCAGCTTCTGAGCCTTCGAAGGAGGGGCAGATTTGCGCCGTGGGTTTCAGAGTCTCCTGCGCTGCCTCGGAGGTTTGCACTAAATCAATCTTGGTTTCATAAGCCAGTTTTGTGCAGGCTGCATCGTGCATCTCGTAGGCCTCCTGCACCAGGTCAGGAGTGAGACCCTCGGGCATGTTTGTGGCGCTGTCGGGCGGCACTGCTGGGACCCCCTGTGCTTTAGCAGACTCAGCTCCCTGCCCTTCCTGCTCAACTGCTCCAGTACCAAAATTACCTTGTTCTGGGCACGTCTGAGCTTTCAGTTCTGCAATTTTTTTCTCATCGTCAGTTCTATTTTCTGAAGTGCCTTCCTCTAGTGGAGAAAGAGATTTGCCTTTGTTACCACCAGGACTTGGAGAGGAGTCAAATTTAGTACAAGTGATGTAAGTCTGCGAAGGTTCTTTTACAGCTTCTGGGGTGCTTGGGAAAGAGGGATCTTCAGCGCTGCCTTCACTCTCTCTTTCGTAATCCTTCTGCACATTCAGCGTACCCACACCATATTTCTCATCCAAACTGCTCTCCAGCTTGGCATCTATCTTACTTCCAACATCCTCTCTCATACTGCTCAGTCCGTGACTAGCACCTTTGACTTCCCATATTGGCTCAAATGGTTTGAAGTCTGCATATTCTTCCCTCCTAAGAGGATCTTCTTTCAGCGCTCCTTTTTCATCATGATCACCATCTCCTCTGTACTTGTCTTTGTTATAGAAGAAATCTTCCTCATTCCTGTCAAACAAATCTTGGGGAGATTCTGGAGACATTTTCAGCTGCTGTGCAGGCATTTTCTCCAGGTTAGGTAATTCTTTAGGGCCCTCTAGCTGTGTTTTATCTTGAGCTGGAGACAAAATGGCTGCTTCTTCTTTAGCAAATGGGGGTTGTGAGTATTTCATCTCTGAAACGTCTTTGTCATTTCCCTCTGCAAGAAAGGGGTTTCTGGAATTTTTCACAGGTTCTTTATAAACCTCGCTGGAGCTCTCTTTGTAAGTGCCTCTTGCAGGAAATCCATCTGAGAGGGTACCAAAGGCTGCATGCTCTTTAAAGGGATCGGCTGAGAGAGGAGAGAAGGAGGGAAGAGAAGGAGCAGGATCAAGCGGGACTGCAGTAAAATCCTCTTGACCAAGCGACTTAGTGCTACCTGGCTGCTCCTGCAAGTCCATAACTTTTTCTGTGACCGTGGACAGAAAGGAAAGTTAGAGAATGCAAGTGCTCTCAAAGTCAATGCAAACTTTCAACAGGTTCACGTGATTTTAGCTACTGAAATGCTCTTCAAGTACTAGCATGGATACTATAAGCCATTAATACACAGCATCACTTAAAGCTATTCTATTTCTCTGCTAGGAGAGAAGTGAGCAAGAGGCTCAAGAAGCAGCAACTTTATGCAGTGCAAAGATCTCAGTAAAGCTGAAGATGCTAGACAAGTACAGGGGGCAATATTAACAAAGCCAGAACAGGAGGGTGGCAAGGGGAGACAGAGAGAGGGGACGTGTGGATGCTTGGGCACAAACATATTGCACAAACGTATGCCAAAGTCTTTTTTTGACACCTTTTTTAAAATGGGAATTTGTGGATGATGTACCTAATAAAAACCACTAAATCAATACCACAGGTGCAAATTTTACTTCTTTAAAATACTGCAGAAAGTTACTATAGATTAAATCTTTCTGCTCAAACAGCAAAACAACTATGCTCTGATGTGTTAACCTGTTAACAATATCAACTTCTCTCCTACATCAAGTGTCCAAGAATTCACAGATGGCTGCATCTTGTTTATGAAACAGTTTACCACATAAACAAATGAATGCATATTAAAATCTGGAATAGATCAACTGAAAAGTCAAAACTGAAAAATGTGACAGAGGCTATTCTTGGACCCATGCTGACTTTTAGTAGAGGCAGACTAATGGGAAAGGGTTAATGAGATCAGAAAGGCAGGAGGTACTCAGACAAAGGGGAGCAGAAAGAACTTGCCTGCAGAGGAGTGCATCAGAGGCGTAGATGTAGCAGGAAGAGCAAAAAGGGTCTCATCTGAAAAACAAACAAATAACCTCAGCAGAAGGAAGGGCCAGGGTGAAGAGGGGAGAAAGCACACAAGGAGTCAGTTCCCAATAAACCCAACAGATCCACAGCCAACACCCAAGAGAACCACGGAACACCATCATCAAAGCCAGGTCATTTGGGGGAGCCAAGACCCAGATTTCCCCACTCACAATGGGATCTTTACTAAGGGATCTCCACCCTCCAAGCCAGTGACCAGCCTTAGGGTGAGACACACCTTGGCAGCTACTCTTTATTTTCATTCCCTGACCTCGCACACCACTGAGCAGCTACACCTGCCATTGCCAGTGGCACACGGTCCTTACTCAGCTCTCCCCACACCCCTCAGTGCGTGTGAGAGCAGCCCCAACAAACTCAACCAAGCACCGGTGAAAGTTCAAATGGCTAAAGCAAGCTCTGAAACACCCCACAAACACAGCCCTTCTCAGGCATGGCCACAGCGGGCCATACTGTCTGCTTTATGTCTTAACTCTTTTCCTTTTGGTGTGACATAGACAAGCCCCCAGAGGAAGCTGATAGTTTTAAAGCCTTTTTTGGCACGATCCAAGGAGTGTATTTGGCTTTGCAGAGTTTGTTTTAAGCCTAATATCTCCCAAGACAAACCCAGCTCTCCAATTTCCACTCAAAGCAGCAGTAGTAGCCATCATGAGGAACCACGCAAAGCAAAAGCAGTCCTTCTCTGGATTTCTGCATCAGCAGCAGTGTTTTTCCCAGGCCCATCATGGACTGTTTGCTTTACATTGATGTGAGAATACTAACATTTAGGTAAATTTATTTAATTCTGGAAAGTGCATAAAGTTTTCAAATTGAGGCTGTTGAAGGATATTTGCAATTTACATCAATTGTATTAGCAGACATTAAATTATATTAAAGCACTTAAATCAGATTTTTATTCTCAGTACAGACACTAACAATCTTTAATTTTGCTATTTGCCTGGACAAAATCAAGTACTGGAAAGAGGTGGGGGTATTTTTGGCTTGTTTTTTTTTTTTAATTATTATTAAAAGCAAGGAATAATAGAAACAATTGATTTGAAAAGATGAAAGGCAAGAAGAGAGAAATATGGTAGATGCAGCAGCACATACATCACAACCCTGTCAGGCAAGGCATTAAGCTAAACTGTGTTTTGGCACTAAACCATGACTTGTGCAGAAGCAATGCCACTTGCAGACACTCATGACCTGTCTGGCTTGTTCAAATTAATCCCACCAGCAGTTTTCCAAAAATTGAGTCTCCTCACAACCTGCATTTCCTGTCACAATACAGAGTCAGCTGGGTTTGTTTCACAGAACATTTACCTCTTGCTGTATTCTGTGGATTATAAGTACCACCTGAAGATGACAGAAAACAAAGTAAGAAATAAAGCTGAGTGTAGGACTTGGTATTCAGAAGGTTCCTCAACTCCTGCTGGGCCAAAGGGATTTCTGCTCAGTTTTCTAAAAATTACATTTTTCAATTAAGGACCATACAGAGAGAAACCTCAATTCCAAATTTAGAGCACGTTAAAGCAGCGTCACAGTTCAATGGTGGCAAAGCTTTTAAGGACAAAAACCACACTGAAGGACAACTGATGGGTACGTGACACAGAGTCACAGAACTGCAACACCACGTACCACTACAGGCCCTATATTCCAGGAGCTGCTGGATTCCACATCCCCTGGCTCACCAGGATCCTTTCCACAACCAGAGACTTCTCCTCAGCCCACACCTTTCCTGAAACCACACACCCGCCCTCCTCCAGATCATCCCAGAGCAGCACAACCCAGATTTCCTGGAAGGGGTCTGTGCTTTCAGGCACAAGAGAAAGCAGGCTGGACCTGATGAGACCACACTGTGAACAGAGACCCTGACAGCCCAACAGAAAAGGGCCTCCCAGGGAAACCAGTGCCAAGACAGTGGGGAGGAGGTGCTGGAAATGCAGGAGGAAGGGCAAAGAAATACAGCAAGGGGTGTAAGGAGGTGAAGGGAAAAACACACAAGTCATCCCTGAAAGGTGCAGCTCCCTTCCTGTCCAAAGGCCAACTGCAATCTCTACCAAAAATTCCACATTTAAAATCTTTTGAACACTTTCCAACCCCAGAGAAAGAGATTTCAGTTTCTAGGCAAGGGCACTGGGTTTAAGAGCATGGGCTCTCATTTTTCAGCGATTTCTTAAGACAGCACAAGGCAAAAACACCTTCTGAGGTCTGGCTTCCATTTACTCAACACAGAGCCATAAAATAGCTATGTCAGCCACTGAATTCCCAGGTTGTCTTAATGGACGGATATTATGTCCGCACCCAAACTTTATTTTCCACACATAGCTGGAGTGTGAAAAGAGATTACATAAAAGCAGTGTTTCCTAACCAGCCAAGGAGAACCACCCACTTTCCCTCCACCCACATCAAAATGGCATTTTTCCTGCTGAAAGGAAAAAGATACAAGGGCTTTTTCCTGCCCTTGTGGGCCCTGTGTAACACCTCCAGGCAAGCAGGGAAAATGGAGTAGGACAACTCCCCCACCAGCATCGGTGCTGACTGAACCCACCACTCTCTGCAGCAGGGAATTGAAGTGACATGGTGAAAGGGATTTTTTCCAGCAGTGACACTGCTGAAGAATCCCCACGTGCCATGTGGAGGTAGAAGCCTCTCAGAAACACAGCTCTGTGGGGAAGTAGGACACTTCTAGGATCCATCACCAGGGGTGGCTTCTCCTATTTGCATCTCAGTGGCAGAAATTAGGTGACAAAAACAAAGACAAACAAGCAGTACAACAGAACCAAGTAAAAAAACTTCAGAATACATCAAGCTCCGAGCAAGATTATTGTCAAGCAAAAGTAGATACTCAAAACACCTTAACTGACCTACAAAGTGAGTTTCACTACAGCAAAGCTTCACCCAAAGACGTACAGAAAAAAAATCTCAGTGATCTTCACTTTTTACAAATCATAACTAAAAGCTCCTTCAGTAAGAACTGCCCAATTAACACTTCCATCAGCAGACAGATTTTGTTTCATGAAACACAGAGAATGAGACCTCAAAATGAGCATGATCTCCATGAAAAGAGTTCTTACTCCAATTTTTTTCTGCCAAAAATCCATAATGTTGCAAGTTAGTAAAGTACTTTCAGCACTGCAGTCAAGATAAAGGCTGACCTCTTATTTAGGAGTGGTACCACTTATATGAGTTACTGAGGCACTCCAGTTGATGGCTTTTAAAGAGAACTTTAGAGACTCAGCCTAATTGCATTCCTGTTTTTAAACATTTGGTAAATTTTACCTTGGATTTTTGCAAATTAAATAGTCCCTAAAAAAAAAAACCCAAAACCAAAAGAAAACCCACAAATAGCCCTGTAGCTTCTTTCATTAGCATGAAGTCTCATACTTTAGAACTGCATTATGATTTCAGCTAAAACATCACATCCCCCAACGAGAATCAGATTTCAGTTTTGTTTAAAAATAAAGAACCCTGACACCAGCGTGACAAAGACGTGTAATTTTAAACCCTCATTTTAATTTTTGCTGATTTCACAAGATGCTGACATTAGCAGCATAAAACTTAACATTTAAATATCAACATTTCAGATAAAAAGTAGAGAAATAAATGGAGAGAGATTTCTTATACAACTAATGAAATGAAAGTTATCTGCAAAGATTTCCAGAGAAAAAGAGAAAAATATTTAAAATGAAAAAGTAGTAAACTGGCAATTCCAAGAAAAGCAATTTATGAGAAAAGAGCCTTTTTTCTTCCCACAAAACATACTTGCCAAAGGAAAGCAGAGGACTTCAGGCTATTCAGAGAAAATAAGAACTGAGCCAGAACAATTCCTATCCCTCATCACTGATTTGTGTAAGTGAAGGACCCTTCCGCCTGCTCCCACGTGCCTCCTTCCAATCAGCAGCAGCAGGACTGTGGTAAAGTGGCTTTATTGTTCTGCTGCTCTCCTTATTTTTGTGCAGGAGCTCAGCATTAAAACAGAAAAAACCTGCAAAAATACTGAGCAAACTTCACCTGATGCCCAGTTTAGCTTTGGCAGGAGATTGCATTAGGCTGCTAGATGGGAGTTTCAGCCTTCCGAACTTACAAACCACTTCCTGGATTAGTTTGCTGCAAAATGCAGGCTATTATTAAAACAAAATTAGCAAAAAATGGAGTCTTTAAGAATCCACTTCACCTTTGCAAGCTTAGGAATGAGCAAGATACCAAACTAACAGGCCAGGGACTGCTTTTACCTTACAGCCCTCCCACAGTGGGACATTGTGAAAGGCCTCTCCTGTTAACATAAATATTTAACAATAAAGGAAAACAGGGTAAAATTAATACTCCAAGGAATGGCATTTGTGACATGACTCACACGTCCTGTAAAAGTTCCATTTGCAGCAACCCCTCTAGGACAGATATGAAAGAGAAATTGTTCCTACAATGCACCAAGTTGTTCATGTGCCCACAGCGGAGGCTGCCCCAGCAGCATTTCTATCTCAAGCTGTTTAGCAACACATGTGGCCATTTAAAAGTTAATTACTTCAAGTTCTTGGATGCCTAATTTCCTACTGCAGTACGAAACAAGGGCACACAACTTCACAAGAATTTCCTGAGAAAAGCAGCTGCCTACACAAACTCCATTTAAATCATCTCCTGTTATGATGTGATTGTTCTAAATACGGGATTTCACGAAATATTTAAACCATTTCAGATTAACAACATTAACTATTAATAGCACTTTTCCACATCATTAGATCAGGCTGCAGAGCCACAGCAAATAATTAGTTTTTCTCATTTGGCTATCTTTAGTTACAGGTGTAAGTTTTTAAAGAGAAGTTTCCAGTTTAGGAAACTATTTGGAAATCTTGGGAGGAAAGTGTGCAAGCTGCTAAAAAAGGTGGGGATTGTTGAAGATTTAAGGGGAAAAAGGAGCTCCATTTTGGACACCCTGAGGGCATCACAGCTGGGATCACAAAAGGAGCCAAGACCTTTGATCATTAACAAGCCCAGCTGTAGGTCATTTCAGACCTTCGTGGCAATTACTGCAAAGTGGAATCATGCATCACCTGCAGGGAGAGTTGTACTGTGCTACTTGAAATGCATAAAGAAATCAAGTCCAAAACAAGCATTTTAAATAGTCTGTTTCTGCAAGCAGGTCTCCAGCAAGTAACATTTTCTTGTTGTCTAAGCAGAAATCTAGAACCAAACTGGTTTAGGCAAGTTTTTTTCAATATCATTTTTACACGGTCCAATTTTGCAGCATCTCCTCTTTTAAAAAAGCTCCACTTGAGACAAGCTGCCCAGCAACCCAGGGGCTGTAAAGCACCGGGACAGAGGTGAGCTACGTGCCATTTCTTCTTCTGCTTTTGATCATCTATTGAGTGAAAAGAAGGCAGTTCCACTCCCCTGCAATACCCAAGTGCCAACCTAAGCACGGACAGAGGGACACAAGGAAGAGACATTAATCCTGCCTCTATCACAACACTGCTTCCTGTTACAATTCCCAAGATGCCAAAGTAAGAACCCACCACGAGGGTGTTTTTAAAAGGCCATTAAATACTCCAGACACAACTGCCACTCTCACATCTTGCAACCATTTTGATCAGTAACACCAGGCCAGGATCCAAAGCATTTCAGAGAGTGGTTCTGTAATGCCACTTTCTGCTAGAAGTCCCTCATCCACTGAGTGTCACCCCATCCCCTCAGAGCAGGGACAGGATTTTATCTGGCATCTTTTGTTAGTAAAACTAAACAAACAAAGAAAAAAGTCTCACAGCTCAGCTCCAAAGAAACTTTTCACTACTCTCCCACCACGTACACACAGAATTCCCAGAAACAGGATACACGTACCTCTCCCAGCCCAGCAATCCGCAGGAGCTCACCACGAGGAAATTAAATCCTCTCAGGAACAAAGAGAAAACTGTTCTGCTTCTGAGCACAACTGAAGCTCAGGGAGGAGTAAATGGCACAGCACGAGTACCACACACCTTGGCTGTACCTTCCCCCCACGGCTCCCAACTGCCCAATCACAGAAATCCTGCTTTATTACCCAAATTAGCATCAGGTGCTGGGTAAAGCCTCCCTTTATTGAAGTCAGGTGGCCACAATTAATCCCAACTGCTCACAGCCCATCTCTGATGGCCTGAAATACCCACTTCATAATCACAACTACATTTAATATAGAAATCAAATGTATTTAATAGCAAAGCTAGAAATTAATTTAGAACAATCTAAGATACGAACATTCCCAGATTCAGCATTTACAGCCACCAATTTATACTGTTTCAATCCATTGATTAAAAAGAAGCAGAAAGAAACAATCTAGCCAACTGCAAACACATGTGTCCAGCTAGACATAGCTTTAAAGCCAAGTACTCAGTCTTTGGCAACATTTGTAACCAAAAAAAATGCTAGATAATGCCTCTAAAAACTAAGTAACTCTTCCTTAAGACCCAGACTCTTTAACCATACGTTAAAATAACAAAAAGAAATCTGAGTTCTGGCAGTGCCACAAAGCAGAAAAATATAGTAATTACATCAGAACTTATTCAAAGGCAGGAGGTCTAAAGAGCCATGCAAATCCTATCATTATGCAGACATTATCCAATTTAATTTTAGAGATTATACCAATCATAAGATTCCCTTTCACTGATTTGTTCAGATGGATTTTTCCCTGCTTTCCCCACAATTAAACAAATTAAGCAGTATTTAGATGAGCAACCTTATCATTGCAGAAGAATGTATTTATTAGCTAAAATAATCTTTAAAGAATGGAGATGAGATGCTACTGATTTCTTTTGGCATCTCTTCCCAACACATTACCTTGTGTGACAAGCCTCTGACATAAGAGCTTACAGTCTGCAAAATAAAAACAAATTGGTGCATAAGATGTCTGATGTATGAGATATGAAAAACAGGGAGCAAGAACATGGACTCGTTGTAGCCATTAGTATCTGTAGAATATCTTTTAATTAAAGGGAAAAAGCAGTGTGAAGACTTAGAATCTTGATGTCCTCCTGACAACCAAGGGGATCAGGTATCAACAGCTCTACAACAGATTTTTGGTCAATAAAGGTTTTGCCCAACCATTTGATTTTTTTTTTTTTTTCATTTAAGCCACAATACACAGACAGGGAAAACCCATTTTCTTGTCTAACAGCGTGATCTTTTAAGGAAAACTTGGGTTTAAAGCACTCTAAATCCATCCCTCTGAGCGGGCTGAAGGCACCACCAGCAGACCCGGCTGAAGCCCATGAAAGAAGGAGCCTCTCTGCCACCAGTGACATTTTCCTCCTTGCTTGTTCCTTTCTGTTCTGCAGCTACAACCTGTTTTGCAAGGCCTCACACATGCTCTTTCATCTGTTTTCCTTGGCACTGGTTTCCTTGCCACACACAGGGGACGCAGAACGACAGGCATTAAGGAATTTTCTCTCCTGTCAGAAAAGAGGGGACAGCAGAGTTCAAGGAAAACTGTCACAAACCAGTGCTGACTGGATAAGCAGGAGGATTTTGACAGACTGAGAACATTTTTAACTGGCAACAGGAAAGTTTATATTTATCTCAGTCTTGTGTCTTATTTGAAGACATCTTAACTAACATATTCTCCCTAGCTGATGAAGTTGATGACATGATTGCCCTGCTCATTAAAAAGCTGCCAGTAGAAGCTGAGAGTATTTTCTCAGACACAAAGCAAGTCTCCCGGCAAAACCAGGGAGGGTCACACCGGTATTTCCAATACTTCTACATAGAGAGAGGAGATAAAATTAAAAGTACTTTTTCTTTATACATCAGAAAGCAACAAATTGAGACAAACCCATTAAAATCATGGGGAAAAGCAGTAATTTAAAACCCTAAAATCTAACCTAAAATCTTCATATTTTGACCGCTACAGTTGGCAGCAGATTGGTTCTTTCCATTTGAAAGATAAAAAACATTCTACTGAGATAATTTGATTTTCTCAGACTTTGTGAATATTAATAAGGCCATTATTTTATTGCTGTTGTAATAGTTCTTATTGATGGAAAGACCAATTAGAAAAGCCATCCACCAAGCATGTGCCATCTGTCTGGAGTGCAGGACCTCAGTGCTGGCTGTCCTATGCTGCCCTAAAAACTGAGACTGCAGAATAAGTAGATAATATTATACGGTGTTTCCAAAGCATACACAGGAGCAATTTCTATTTTAGATTATAAACAAAACAAATTTTAAAAAACCTGCACAAAAACATTACTTTTCTACTGAGGTCTCACAGTTCGCTATTTTTACGTGGCAATAATAGCTCTTTTTCTTCTTTCATTTCTAAAGCAGCTTGAGAGTTACACAATTTTCCTCCTACTTCATGCATAAGCGTTTCTCAGTATCCCAAGATAATTTACCTGTAAGCTCCAAGTTGCTCTCCATTTTCTAGCCAATAAAAGACCAAGAACTATTTCCTCGCCTCCAAACTAGAACCTGAAGAACATTTTCAGATTGAACTATGCTTTGCTAATTTTTCTATCTGAGTTTCGTAGTTACTATAGAAACCTGCCAGCACAAAAAAAAAAGACACTTCTGTCAAAATATTAACAGAAAATAAAGAAATATAACTCCAGCACACAGTTGAAGGTTAACCACCCTTTGTTCCTTCCCAGCACACAAAGCCCAGGCAGATACGAGGAGAGCCATCAAGAAGCTGGGTGTGGCAGAATGGACATGGAAACAGGCAGACAAAGCCTCACACCAGAGCCCCCCAGAATTCCAGCAGCATGGGAACACTGGGCTCCAGGGTTAAGAAGACTGATGCATAAATGCCTCCTGCTAAGTAGCCAGACTCCCAGACTGAGTGCTCTCCAAAATCCTGGGCACTGGAGGAAGAGGAAGGAAAATGAAAACAACATCCACTTTCTCAGCAACTTTGAGAAAGCCTCTTGCCGGGAAGCCTGAACACTCCCCTCAACTTCCACAAGTGCAGCTGTTTGTGGTTATCAGTGAGATAAGAAAGAGGTTCTGTGGCCACCAGTGGTGATGCAACAAGGTGTACAAGATATACCAACGAGGTGGACAAGACAGTGGTCACTCCACAGCCATGCTCCAAGCTTCCTTAAGTACAGGCTGGGAGGACGGGGAAGAGGGCAAACAAACAGTGGCTCTTCACTGTCTCCTCACTTGTGGTTTGCAGGATTTCATCTCCAAGGGGAAAACTCCCAGTGCAATTCAAAACTTCCCTGAGGGCTATGTCATTATAGGGTAGGTGGAAACTGTGTGGTTTTATCCTGGAAAGCAAGTCAAAGGATACACACACAAAGCAAACATACCATCAAACTTGGCAGGACTATCCTTGCACACACTGCTGGTTAACAGAAGACAGAGCTGTTTGGCTTCTGAAACTCTTACACCAGCTCAGTTACAGAAGCAGGCCCCAGTGCTAGACACTGCACATGACAATGAATAAAACTGAATAAAATGATCCTTTGTTGAACTCACCTAGATGGGAACATGAAATACGAAAATGAAGGTTTACTATACCAGTCAAATTGCTGAGTATTCTCCTCTTTACAACAGAAAAAATAAATCACATTCTAAGTTGGATAACCCAGGTTATGAACACCTCCCTGAGAGCTTTGCTGACTGTACTTGGGAAGAGAAAGGGTCTTGCACCTCAGAGAAACATTGAAGATCAGTGGGTACATATTTTAATAAATGAAGGGTGCAAATGAAAGTCACCAGTGGTAGTATTCAAGGACAGCTCTGTTTTTTCCAAGTCATGCTGCATCCCGTCATTAAAATGCACACAACTCCTCTGGAGGAGTCCACGCAGACACAGCAGCCCAACAGAAAGAATCTGAGGAGCAAATATGCTGGTTTAGAATTTGTATAAAATGCAAATGCAGGATATGCAGGGTAAAAGGTTCACTTGCTGGGGTGAGCAGAAGCAAGTATAGATCTGCATTTATTCAGTACCTCCTGCAGCTGGGCTCAGCCTGGCCAGGGACAGCTCCGGGCAGCTCTGCTGACCTCTGCTTGACACTGTCTGGCAAACCTTCCTGAAACCTCTCCTCAACATGGATGAATTAAAGAAAAAATCCTACATAATCAAATGGAAAAGCAAGACTAATTAATAAACTGGCCCTTCACAACGTTTGCATATGTATTTAACCCAGGTCGGCTGAAGGCAACGGACACACAAGGAAACATCTTTATTCTCTCTGCATGCTGGCCTAGGGCCAGTCTGGTGGATTTTGTATACAGGCTTCTGGTAAGTGCAGTTTAACTTCAAAACACAACAGCCTCTTCCAGAAAAGTGATCTATGACCCTCCTTTTGCTGCAGGATGTAGGGCTCGAAGAAGGAAAGTGGTATCTACTCATCATAGTACACTGGTTATTCTTACTTTGGGCAGCTAGCCAGAAAAGAGGGGGGTATTACTTTGACCATGTATAACTACCTCAAACTAACTTTTTTTTGCACCCTATGTAAATTCAAGTAATCAAAAGATTTAAGCAGTAATCTCTCCAGAACCGTAGTTTCTGCTACTCACAAAACAGCAAGTACCAAAACCCCAGAAATTGTTCAGGAGAACCCAAGTTTGACTACAGAGCTCCTGCTTGTTTTCTCCTCCTCCAAATATTTATATTAGCTCTTCAGAAGGTAGGCTGCTGTTACCCTGCCAGAGACTTGCATTACATATAATTATGTCACAATGATACTGGATACTCTTAAGTGTGTAACTAATAGCAATTACAAAGGTTTTCTTTTTAAAAAAACACCTCCATATATATATAAAATACATTTCAATGGGCCATCAAGTAGGCAATACATTTTTGCTATTGTTCCACTGACAAAAGGCAGCACCATGGCCGATTGTTGCAGATAAAAGAAGCCCTACTATTCTCTGCACATTTGCTACAGGCCTTACTCTCCTCCTCTTGGAAACAGAATTTCAAAGTTATTTGCCTCAAATCCCCATAAATCAAAGCATTAGATTTCAAATACAAAGAGATTTTTTTTCAAAATTTCTAGACTGTGAACTGTAATTCTTCAGTTATACCTTAAATTCAAACAGCAGAGCTCGAAGTAAGTGAAACCACAGCTCTGCAGAGAGCAAACCACAGGGCCACGTGGCTGTCCCTGCCACGGTCACCCCGCCACCAGTTGCAGGCAGCAAATTCATTTTGCCAGTCTCCCAGCATGACTGAGAGTGAACTCATTTGAAGCCGAGCCAAATATCTTGACCCAGACAGTTTTAACACCCACTGCTAAATGCAAAACTAACAAATAGTTGATGTTTAAATGGATATGTAACATGATGGAAACTAAGTGCTCCTGCATCTGAGAAGGCCAAAGTAGTCATGAGATAACCTGGCAATGCTTTTATCAACATTAATTTGCTCTCATCTAGCAGTTTCAAGTACAGAGCTTCTAATATTTCAACTCATCATTAGATGAGCATTGTGTTACAACACCTTGTCTTTGGAAACCAGGCCTCCCCCAGATACCAGTCCTTACTTCAGAGCCCTAAATTAATCATCACTGACAAACTAAAATAACTCTTTGATGCCACTTCTCAGCTATACTACGCAATTCTCACAGTTAGGTCTCTTAACAGAGAACTATTTCAGGAATTACTGTGCTCTTTTTGCCTTATCCTTCAGGGGTCAGAGAGAAAAAAACCAAATCACTTCCAGAAAACACACTTTCATCCCTCCTTTTCAAAGGAACATGATTTGGTAGATCCTATTTCTTCCATTCAGCTCTGTTTAAACCATCCAGAGCTCCACTCAGAGAACATGCCTAGAAAAAATTCTGTTCATCCATCATACAGAATCCCTCCTCTTCAGTCTGTTGCAAGCTTTTGTCATCATCTGTCCTCCAAATGGTGGAAACAAAAAAAAAATAATCTCCTTGGCGTATTGCTACACAGAGAGCTTCCAGAGGAACAAAACAAAGTAGGCTTCATGGAAGACAACAGCACAAGTAACCATAAAGTCCTGTCACACATGCAAATAAAATGCATTGTGAAACTTCCCCTGACAAAACTAAATTCAGGTTTTAACAGGCCTTTTTAAAAAAATATTGTTCCAGATGCTTTTTTTTTATTAGATCTTGGGTGTCATGCCTCCTCATCCTGTTTAGTTATTATTGAAATCCTGCATCTTTACAACATACCGACACCACAAGAGCAATGAATGTAAGCACACACCAAGATGATCTCAAGGCACTTGAATTTGTTCCTTTTCACTGTTTTAGTGGCCTCAAGTCAGCTCTTGTACTTTGAATTAAGGAGAAGTGGAGCCAAGGCACACTCGCAAGGCATTAGTCATGCGGGTCAACTCCCGGATTAGACCTGAGAAGGGCTCTGGCACTCAGGCAGCACCAGCAATTGTTGGGGGGTGACACGCCCTCCGCTCCACAGCCTGGACTCCGGCGAACCCCCCCACATTACGGGGCGACGCCTTGGAGAAGCCCCAGGTGACAGCCGTGGCTAAGCCGCGGCCATCCAGGACGCGAGGTTGACATTCTTCTCCAGGACTGCCACACCTAGAGCAGCGAGCAGCCTGGTCGCCCTTTGTACTACCACACATTCCTCCCCAGATCACCGGTTCCCTCTCGGGGGCTCAGCCCCGCAGTCCGCGGTCGGGGCGCGGCGTCCCCACGCAGGCCGCGGGCCGCAGGGCTGTGCCGGCCAGGTGGAGGGCCGGCGGCTCCGCAGTCTCTCGCCTCGCCCCTCCCTCCAGGCGCTGTGTTAAACATGAGTAAGATTACAAGTATCTTATGTTTCCCTCCTCCCCCGCGCTCCCACGCCCAAACCCGCAGTGCCGGGCCGCCACGGGGGGAACCGTGCCCGGGACAATGCGGCGAGGAGCGGGCTCTGCGCCGGGGGAGAACCGGCCGGAGCCGCGCGGACCCCGCGGCCGCTCCCTCGGGGCTCGGCCGGCACCCCGGGCAGAGCCGTCCCCGCGAGGTTCAGCCGGTACCCCGGACACGGCCGGTCCTTCGGGGCTCGGCCGGTAGCCCGGGCTCGCCCCCCGCTCCCCCCGCGACGCGGCCGTTGCCAGGCGGCGGCGGCGGCCTCGCCCCCGGGCGGCCCATGTGCGAGGCGGCGGCCGGGGCGGCTCTTCCCCCTCCCGCTATTAGCATAACACAGAGGGGAGGAGGAGAGAAAAAGAAGAAATCACAATTTTAAAAATTTAGGAAAAAAGGGGAGGGGGAGCCCTTTCTCCCGCATGAGCAGCGGCG
>VZTI01001770.1:460577-507631 GCA_013397865.1 Struthidea cinerea
AGCGGCGGCAGCGCCGGCCAATGGGAGCGGGAGCGGGCAAGGAGCAGCCAATGAGAGGCGGCCCCGGGCGCGGTCCTTCATGAATATGCATCAGAGGGGGCGGGCCCGAGGGCTGGTGGAGCGGGGCTGAGAAGTCGGGTAAAGTTCAGCGCGGAGAACGCGGGTGGGGCGGGAAAGGAGAGGGGACACGGCCCGGGGACCCTCCATCCCCCCGTGACAGACAGCCTGAGAGCGTGTGTCGTGATTCACCGCTTTCCTCTGCCAGGAGTAGTATCATTTTCTCTCCTTTTTTTTTTTTTTTTTTTTTTTTTTTTTTTTTTTTNNGTTTTGTTTTAGACAGCGGCCAGAAACCCACAGCGCTTTCCAGAAAGGGAAGGGGATGGCTGGGCTCCTGGGTACGGATGGTGCAGGGCACCGATCCGCTTCAGCCCGGCTTCTCTCACCCTGGATGTGACCGAAGGATCCCGAGGCATCCCGGGCGCCACCGCACTGCGGGGCCGGAGAAGGGTGAGGCGTCGTCCCGATCCCGATCCTGTTCCTTGGGCATCGCGCCGATCACCGCAGGCACATCCCCCTGGGGCGGAAAGCGGAGTCAGCCAGCGCCTTCCTCCGATGGGAATGGAAGTTTTAACCAAAACATGATGCAAAAACCTTCCCGTGTCTGAAAAAAAAAAAAAAACCAAAACAGAGAGGAGACAGTGTCAGAAGAGACAAACTTGTTTAACCACCCGTGTTAGTGTAACGCAGCCCTACGAGCAGATCTCTTCATCTCTTTAGAGTATGAATTTAAATTGTGCAACTTCTGCGGGAAAGAATTGAAAGGAAAAGAAAAATGAAAGGAGAAAAATGAAAGTAAAAAGGAAAAAACAAAGGAAAGAAGAAAGAGGGGAAAAAGGAAGGAAAGGGAAGAGGAAACAGAAAAAATGAAGGAAAGGAAACAGAAAAAAGGAAAGAAAGAAAAAAGGGGGGAAGTAAGAAGGAAAGGAAAAAGGAAGGAAAGGAAAAAGGAATAAGAGAAAGGAAAGAAGAGAAAGAAAAGGGGGAATCAAAAGGGAAGGGGAAATTTAAGGAAAGAGGAAAGGGGGGGAATAGAGGAATGGAAAGAGGTAAGGAAAGAGGAGAGGGAGAGCAGAAGAAAACTCGGTGTTAGACTCTGGTGTGGTCTCCAGCTTTCTGCTCAGAGATGGAACATTGGCCAAAGCCTTTAGGGTAACACTTAATTTAACTAAAATAGCGTCTATTTGGATGCAATTTCCACCCACACAGCTGCCTCAATAAGACCAAAAGGCCTTATAATTCTATATTTAACACTACTCCAACATTATTATGGGTTTTTAACCCACAGATTATTTATTCACCCACATATGCCCAAATAAAGAGATTAGTTCATGGAAACACTCAGAGCAAGCAGCCGCCAGTTCAGTGAGAGACGAGAAGTTAAGGGAAAGAAGCAGCTCTCCTGTCAGTTCCCTTCTGCCGTGTAGGATGCGATGGCTGCCGAGATGGATGTTCCGTGAGCTGTCCCACTGAGCAGGGACTGACACCCTGGAGCAGCAGCTCCTTAGTGGGATCAGTTTGGTGTACCTGAGCACACGGAGGGACTGAGGGGCAGCTGCCTCTCACACTGCAGAGGGAAGAGTTTCTGGCTGGAAACTGGGGTTCAATCACCAGCTTCAGTTACTGTCTGAAAAATGGGATGGCAACAAGTGAATGGAGGGGCTCCAAGGGGTCCCAGCACTGAGTCCTCTCTTGCCTCAGGAAAACATATCGTGTTCTTTGCATGAACTGTCTGAACCCAAATATTTGTTGCTGCAAGGCCATTCTAAGATATCCCCTTTTCTAAATTACTAGAGACCTTCCAGCTTCCAGTCCTAATTTGCTCAAGGCCAATGTATATCCTCTTACCACTTTTTCCTTTAATTTAAATTGTTTTTTTCTCTGAATTTTAGTTCCCAACAATACACTTTGCCTAGCCCTTGCCCTCCTAAGCTAACACTGGAGAAGTTGTGCTGTCACCCTTTCCCCTGCTCCTCCAAGCAGCCTTTGCCTGCACCCAATCCAGTCTCAGATCAGGCACAGGAAATTCCAGATGAGATTTTTTTTTTCAAGAACGCACAAAGACATCAATATTCCCTATTGCTACCAGAAATGTGCAAAGTATTTTTATAAACAAAGTGATGGCAACATTGTTATCCTGATGGAGATGAATGTTTCCACCAGGTGAATAAACCCTTGACAACCTGTGAGGTCTTTATATGTCATTCTTTGCCCCTAAGATTTTGTATGTTCATTGACAAATCATCCATTTCTATTTTCAAGTCAGCCCCTTTTACAGTGATATAAGGGATGTTACAGCAGCAGAAGAATGGATGCATAGCAAATAAAGTACTTTGATTGAATAAGGTCTTTATAATTTCACCAGCAAATCTACTTTTTGCATTTCTTGGTTAAACAAGAAAATGGATTTTTAAAATTCCATTATAATATAACCTAAGGCAACAACGTACCTTTAAAAAATTGTAAAATTCTGAGTATAGTATAGACACGGTGCTGAAACCAAATTTAACATATTTAACTACAGGGATTTTTGGTCATCTACAAGAAGGAAAAATCTATATATAATTTGGCTGATTTTATCAGAATACTTGGAAGAGCATCTATCATCAATTAAGGACAAATGAAAGGGGTTTTTATTTAGAGACAGGAAGTGACTAAAGGTCTTGGAGGGAAACAGGAAGGGAGTTCCAGATTCCCTGAGCAAGTCAAATTAACAAGTGAGAGCAAAAGAGAGCTCTGCAGTACTGAAACTATATTGCAAAACACCCTGGATTTTAGCTCTTTAGAAAAGTATTTTACTATTTTGCTAGGAAGATTGTCAACAAGTAGGAGTATTTTGCAGCTATTCAGCAGTTTAATTTACCAACTTAGTTTTCATGACCTGTTTTCCTATAGCAAGTTAGGAAGGAAAGCATTCCATGAGTGAAACCACAGCGGGGATGTTTCTGAATTTCCACAGTGGTGCTGCCAATGGTTATGTACTGGTGGGATTTTTTCAGTCCACTCCGACCTTCTGCTTGATCTCACACAGAAGTCGTATGATATCACAGCATACCATAGACTAGGACAATAATGGTGATGGGATAAATGCAGTACTGTCACTTCACAGCATGATCCAACAGAAAAAAAAAAAACACATTTGGTCTCAGATAGTGATTTTAAAAGACAGATTTAAAATTGAGAAGGTGGCTGGATTTCTGTCCTTCCTTTTAAGCTTTAAGGACAATCCCCCAAGTTTCAGACATAATGTCTTTATCTCTGGAAGGATAAAACTCTGCAATTCTTTGTTTTCAGATTATGCCTATGCTGCAGAGGCTTGGGCGTCGAGCAGATTTGCCTCACAGGTTTGTCTTTGCTCGAACACCTGCTGTACTTCTTTTCAAGATCAGCAGTGGGATATTGTGACAAAATCACTGTTTAGTGTATTAATACAAATGCAGCATATGGAGGGAGGAAAGTGTGAAAACAATAGAACAAAGGGATTTCCATCTCTTGATGGCAACTGAGCCAGACTGGGCTTTATCAGAATCTTCTGCGGGGCCTGCCTCGTCCTCTGCTATAAATAACATTTTCTTGATGATAACTTTTTTAACCTGTTATATTCTTTAGTGTTCCAGGCACTTCTTATTCTGGAATTGTTTGATTGGAATCAAGCCCATCCATTTCTACAGTAAATGTCCTAGTAACCATGTCAATATACAGTATTCCAATTCAGACCTGTCACAACACAGCCTTTAGAACTTCCTTCAGCCAGCCAGGCGCTGAGCCCATCCATCTGCATAAATGAGAGCAGTTTCAGGGCAGCTCTACAAGACACAAAGTGCCACCAGTGAAAAGTTGCCATTCGCTGTAGCTTTAAATTCCTACATCCAGGTAATTTCTTTTTGGTGTCTGTAAGCTCTCATTCAGAGGGACCAAAGCTGGTGCACGGCATTAAATGATATTACAACAGTGAACAAGAATACATCTGTTCATCATTAAAATACGTAACATTTGAAGGGAACCAAAACAATGATAACGCTCTCCAGCAAACGAGACTATGACATGAAAAATTCACCTCACTAAAGCTGCACAGGGATCCACTGTTAATGGGATTTTGGTCTGATTACTCTTTTTCTTAGAAAGAACCATTTAGGTCTCACTTAAAGGACAATACAATTAATTTTATGTCTTATTGACACCCCAAGAATTTTCTAATTCTCAGAATACAGGTAATTCCCCACATTAGGTTTAATGTTACTACTTGTCAGCCCCTCACACTTTTAAGAAATACAATTGAATTATTCATTTACCATTTTGGCCATAATACTTGTCACTCTTAAGGAACATAAGGCCCATCAGCTCCATTGGACCTAGACACAAAATATCCATTCTCTGTTAACACCTCTTGCAAACGGCTCCAGATAGTATCAACTTTTTCTAATTCATGTTCCCCCCTTCCTACTTTTCATTTTAAATCACCTCCACACTGACTCCAGGTACTGAGCTAATGATGCTATTCACTCAGTGACTAGAACCTCCAACAGCAAGAATGAACACTGAAATCACACCATTTTACCAACATTATTTTAAGAGCTTTTTTAAAACTTAGGGATTTATTACAGTTATAATAAATTGGAATTTAAACTGGTTTGCTTTGTAAAGAGAAAAGTGCATATAATTGATATTAGAAATCAATTTTTGCTCTTTCTCAGCATTGATATTGACTCACTTAGGAGAGAAACAAACTGGTAACCAACATTCAGGGTTATTCCCTTGGCTGCCAAATGTGCCCGAGGAGAAAACAGATTGATGGTTGCAACATTTTCACCACTACTGTAGACAAGGCTGATGGCATCACTACTGGAATTAGGAAACTTAACTATACAGGCAAAGTGTGCAGAGGGAGCAGCAACACTGATCTGAACTCACGTCAGAAAGGAAGAGCTGCTACTTTCCAGAACTTTTCTCACTGCTTAACAACTTGTCCCTTGCAACTGCTTTTAGCAGGCTACAGCAGCTGGAGTCTTCACCTGGGTCATGGCGGTGCTTGGGGCCACAGGGCTTTTCTGACTTCCAGGGACAGAATGTAGGGCAGCTTTGGAAAACACCACCAGGACTGGGACTTCTATCTTAGAGTATTTAGGGAGCTCTTCCTTTTATCTGGGTCAGACAAATATAGGACAGCTAAGAAATGTCCAACATGACTTCCCTGATTCTCAGCATCACGTCCAGCTGGTCGTACACTGAAGCCCTTTACCTCCCTCACCTTTCCTCAGATAAAATATTCCAGCTTTCGAACACTTCGGACAATTTCAGTTAACTGTGGTAGTGGCAGAAGATTCAAGGATATTAAACTCCTGATAGTTTTGTAGAAACCAGCAACTGGCTAAATTACAGAGAGCTGATGAGCTCTCCTGTGGAGAGGGAGCCAGGAGAACCTGGTCGTTCCCCATTCCACTGGTGTATATATAAGCAGTTTTTACAAGCCTGTCTGTCATTTACCCAGATGGCAAAACCAAAAAGGAGGATGAGAGGTGTGAGAACGACTGAAGATATTCCAGGATAGAGATGCAAACAATGTAAGACCTGGAGCTACAGGAAACTTGAATTCGCTTGTTTTACTGGTTTTGCAACTAGTTTCTGACTGGTGTAGATAGGGGTATATTTTAGGTGAGTCATGCCAGTAGTGAAGACTACCTAAGTGCAACCACAGTGTTGGCAAGGGAAAAAAAGGAAGATAAATCTTGTAGGCTAAATTCTTTCTGATATATCCTGCGAAAAGGAGCAGAAATGAAAGGAAAAGATACTGAGAAAACAGCACATGAAGAAGAAGTGGCACAGGGCTACTTTACTCCCTACAGAAAACCAAAGCTCTTCACACTGCTGGAGCATGATATTTGGCAGGTATCCCTCAGTCTAAACTATTTTCAATGCATTTTTTTTCAGTGCAAATATAGTTTTTACTCTTCTCATTGTAACTTGTGAAAAACTAACATATTTCAGTAAAAACTAACTGAATGACATGTAACATCTGCTCAAATTACTACTTCAGCACAGGCTGTTAGCTAAGATTTACTGGATTTATTCCATCAGGTAGAATCAGGTTGCTAAACAGTGCAAGTTTTAATACATGAGCCTGGACATAACTTGACCATATCCTGGGTAGAAATGCCTGAGTAAATTGAAAAAAACCAATCAGTTTGGCTTTAGAGGTAGCTAGTCGTATGTTATTTGTTTCTTATCCAATTATACCCATTAGAAGTTTTTGAAAATAAAACCAGAATTCAGAACTAGCAGTCTTTAAGAGTTACCCAGCTAAACGGATTCAACACAGTTCTTCTAAATGATGGCTGCTTAAAAGAATAAGATCATGGAATCATAAAATGGTTTGGGTTGGAAGGGACCCTCAAGACCATTTCATTCCTCCCCATTCCATGGGCAGGGACATCTTTCACTAGAACAAGTTGCTCCAAGATCAACCTGGCCTTGAACACCCCAGGGAAGTCTAAATCGTATAATCATATAATTCTTCAACTCTGCAGTGGGCTGTAAAGCCAATCTCCCTGAGCAGTTTTTGGACACCCCAGCAGTAGCAGTTTTTTACCTAGACTGTAACCTGGAGGAGGAACGAGGCACACAGATACGTGCTCCCTTTTAGGCTGCCACTGAATTCACATCAGTTTTATTTGTTCTATCAGCACACTGTATTTCTTACAGTGTAGAACTGTTTTGTAGATATCCAAGTAAAAAAGCACAGACTCAAAATAAAGGCCTATTGATTAGCATTTTAAATACGTTCTTTGGATGTATTTAGAAGACAACCTCCTTGTTCATATTAGTTACATCTAAAAATTCCTTTGTTTTGCTCAGTAACTGGTGATCCCAGGTTATATATAGGCAGTTTCTTGATACTTTGGGGTGCTCGTGCAGCTGATGTGATGGTCAAATGTACCTCTGATCACTCATATGGTGTCTTTGCAGTACTTATGGAAGTGTCACGCTTACCTTCTACTCTTGCCTCAGAGAATCCTCAAATTCAGTCCACTTGCAGCCAAATCCCCTCAGCAGATCATCACGGCCCTCATGTTCTGCTCATCTGACCTGGTTTAGCCCTTCTTATAGCTTGGAAGTTCATACACCTGTTCAATTGTTGCACTGAATTCTTTCTTTGAAGCAAAGTATTCTTTCTTTTTCTTCAAGAATATAAGAAAAAGAACAATTGTAAGGCACCACGAAGTATATGCTTTTTATATTAACTAAGTGTAATATTCCATCCTGGCTTTTCCATGAGATGGGTGATGGTTACTACCTCGGGAGAATCAGCCTCTCTTCCCTCATCTGAGTATATTTTTCCCCCCCTTAAAATCCATTCGATGGATAAAATCCAATTTCTATGACTGCTCCAGAATGCTGAAATTGTAAAAGTAATTTATGGATCCCACTATGGAATAAGAGGGAAGACAGCTGGGAGCAGACAAGAAGAGATTCCAAAATGGACTAGACCTCTGGCTGCGGACCCACAGAACAGAGAGATCAGCACTAGCAACTGGCACCACCTCAAACCATTAACTTTAGTTCTCCCAGACTAAAACAGCCCAGGGCTGGGTAATTCTTACTTCTCCATATAGCATCCATCTAAGCGCAACCAAATAAAGATAAACTTATTATTCCTAAAAATAGCACAGGATATCATTGCTCATATTTTTCAGAAATAGCAAGAGCTATTTAAACTGCTTTGACAACGAAATCAGGTGCCACCATATAAATACACAGTATATGATACATGGGTTCAGTTTTAGATCATTTTACGGCAACTGAATGATATTTCTTTTTTTTTTTGCATTCCCACCAATATGTAATTTTTAACACACTGTGTTAGCATTTTTTTTCCTCTCTGCTTAGAAATTTTAGTACAAATTACAGATTTTCCTTCAGTCTAAGTATTTTTGCATTTACAGTTGTGTGTGGCATATATATGGATGGATAAATACATAGCCAAAATGTGAACCAAAAAAGCCAAATGTATCAGACTGGCTGTTGGACATTAGTTAGGTTCAGTTTACCCTCTGGAGTGCTCAGGCTCCCCAGTCAAGTATCAAGGCTCAGTGTGTTACACAACACTGGCACGTTACGAAGTCAATTCCTCCTACACACAGCTCACAAAGCACAATACAACAGGTGGATGAAAGATGTGTTGCGTAGGGGTGTTTTGGAAAACTGAGGCAACAACAAACCAAAGGGGTCAGTGGAAAAAGAGCAGTCAGCTTTGCCACCTCCCATTCTTGGGTAGTTGTTTTCTCTTGCAGATGTTTGGGATTTGCTTGGATTTGCAAGACAAGTCTCCAACAAGTAAAGAAAGATATACATGCATTGAGAAAATAAAAGAGAGCTCAGAATAACATCCCATAATACTAGGTTTAGCTCCATATCCAGGCACTATCTGGTCTCTGACAGGTAATGGCACACACTCCTGTGAGCCCTCCTCAGCAGTAAGCTCCTAAGGCAAAGCCCCCATAATCTGCGATTTACAGAGCGCAGCACCGTGAACCCACAATGCCGAAGGCAGCCCCTGACGCTGTGGCGGGGCTATAAATACCTTCTGCCAGCATGGGCTTTTTCAAATCTTTTCCAATCAGATTTCCCACCACTTGGCAGCCAGACCAGACACGTCAGCTGGGAGCACTGCCGAACCTGGTAACCCACACTGGCAAACTTCAGAGGAATTGTTCTGCCCATGAAGTTAAGGCATGATACAAAGAACAATTTAATTTTCATTTGTTCTGCGTCATGTCAGCACAGGACTGGTTTGGTCTAAAATCCTCTCTGAGCCTTGGCAACACAGAGATGTGTGGGATATGTGTGTTTATAGCTGTGTCACCTGGGGCAACATCACATGGGATTGGACAAGACAGGCGGGTTTGGGGTTTGGCAATACCTGGATAAGGAACCCACATGGTTCCTGCGTGTATTTGTGTTCTTAGTGCTGCTACACAGAGACTCTGTCCCTGCCATAAGCTGTGTGCTGCTCTTCCAAAAATCCTGGTCATCCAACAGAGCCAGCACAGAGAATGGCTGGCAGTTCCTGCCCATGAGCCTGAATAAAATTATTTCCTTGGGCAGAGCAACCAACACTGGAGCTGGGAGTTTTGGGGCTCACCAGCAATGGTGACGTGGGAGAGAGGTTGAAATGGCAAATGGGAAAGGTGGGAAGTTGTGAATGGAAGCTGTGGGCAGAAGCTGTGCTGGTCGCTGAGCAAGCTTTGGGATGAGAAGACAAGCCAAGCAGAGTCAGTCAGCAGCAGGTGGAGAAAGAAGAAAACAGAACAAAATGGAATCTGTATCCCTGAGGTTTTGGAAAAGTGGCCTGTGGCCAGACATGAGAGGGTTAGGAGAAAAGAGTGAAATGAATCATGAGCCTAATATACAGAAATTGTAACAGATGAAGACAAAAGGGAAAGGGCAAGAAATCCCCTTTTCTAGCACAAAAATAGATGAGGCAGAGAAAAGTGAAAAGCGTAATTTCGGGTTACCTTGCTGCACTGAATGTATTAATAGTTTGATTCAGTTTTATTTGAAAAGAAGACAGAAGAAAGAAAAGGACATAAAGCCCTTGTTACAAGCAGAAACCAGATGAAGCATTAAACAAAGGAGAAAAATTCTAATTTCAGGTTCCCTTGCTGCACTGAATGTATCTACAGTTTGAGTCAGCTCTGTTATTTTAGATATACAATTAAGTCTGTATTTTCTCTACTCACCTTTTTATTCAAAACTTGTTTCTGAGGACCAGTTTTTCTCTCAGGGATGTGTTACTACAGTAAAATGCAGCTTCTTATGGGTATCTGAAGGCAAGAGAACTGAAATCTGGTGCAAGATAAATCAAGAGGCAGTTGTTACAGTGCTCTCAGTATGACCAGGACTGACGTTACAGCCTGACCTTCCATTCTGCTTGTTTCAGTTGCACAAAGATATCAAAATAGGAAGGTGCTGCCCTGACACAATTCTCCTAAATAGCCATGCATTCATTTACTGAATAGTAACAAATTTGAGTCTCTACATTTATGAATATCACTCAGATTAATTTCTTGTAGAAGAATCCACCCTCAATTGACTATTAAGCAAAAAATCCCACCCACAAATAAAAGCTGAAAAGACATTTGAATGTATAATAATAATAATAAGCAAAACCATTAGTATGATTAAACCTTTAATGTGATTAATGCATTTTGGAAGGATTACACCTAAAACCTAGAAAGCACAATGGAGCTGGGGAGAAAAACCAAAAGGTGTTCAGACCTGGAAATGAACAGTTGAAGAGATGCAGCTGCTCAGCTCAGCATTTCTCCTTCTGTACGTGTACAGGCCTGACAGTTCTGCCACTCAAACCCAGGGACTGCTGGGACCAAGGGAGAAATACAAGTGAGCCAAACTAACAAAGGTCTGGGAAAGCAACATGAAGCCCAGCTAGCAGAGGGAAAAGGACACTTTAAAAGTTGGTGTTCTCCTAACACAGTTACCAATATTGATATAATCCCCAGCACTCACAAGGGTTTGAAGTTCCACCGATGTGAAGCCTTGCTGCAGTGGTTGGAGCTGTGGACTAGGGACCACTTTCTGGGCATGAAATCCTCTCCGTCTTGGTTCTCCAGAGGGAACCTTTCTGCACAGCTCTGCAGTGGAAGGAGAACAACCTCCTTCTAAGAATACACAGCACAGCTTTACACGTTAATGACATTGGTAAACTACAGCATATTCAAAAGATAACCCAAGAAATGTGTGAAACCATGCAAAGGTGTATCTGCTTCTGGGAAAAAGGAAGCGACCCCTAATTTTTACCAGCCTGGGCAGAGATTAGCTCTAGAGAGTTCACACTCTATATTTAAGAGAATTGTTGCTAAAATAAGATCCAAGCTTCTTAAGCAATGGGCTATTGGATGAGACCCTCAGCTTGTATGGATTCAGGCTGCTCCAGTGCAACCACCCTGCTGGGGATTGGTGTGAGCTCAGCCCCTGGCTGGCTGCACTCAGGCTGAAGAGGTTCAAGATTACCTACATGAAACAAGGGCTACATGAAAAGCACAGTATCAGCAGATATCTCTGGCAGAACGCTCTAAGCTAAGGGCTGATACCAAACTCACCCCGTGTCACAGACTCCCGAAGTCCACCTTCCAGATGTTTAGTGCAGAGCCAAAAACCACCTCCCAATGCTGTACTACATCTTTCAGCCCATAGCAAAGACCAAAAGATCAGGGATTTCTTTTTACTTTTTTTTTTCTTTTTTTTTAATGAATGAATGTAGGTCTCTTGACAGATAACTTTAGAAATACTCTACCTTCAAAATTGGTTACATTCTGTTTCCTGTTATTGTCTCTAATCCCCCCCAGCAATCTTCCTCTGTGTATTTGAAAAAAGCAAAACCAAGCTTAGAATACTGCTGTTGTTCCAACTTGAGCCCATATTCCCACTCCTTTAGTTTCTATTTGGGATGGTATGCAGCACGGAGACCAAAGAGATGGATTTAGTAGGACCATGCTGTGCTCTCAGGCTGACAAAGAAAGAGGCATAAAAAGGGCTTTGCAAAGTTTAAAAAAAAATCAAGATAAGGTTTTAAAGCAATTGTTGTTCATACACTTTTTTCTAGAACTGTATACTAGGTTTTGTACAACACGCATTTTTAGTGATACCTGGCCTCACTGCTAACTGTGTCTTTGATAATAAGTGAATGTTGCCACTCCACGTATTTTTCAGAAATTAATGGAATGGGATGTAACCACAAAATGATCTTTAACTGCACCCATTTTTTTGTGTTTGCAGATTTCCTCTAATCTTTGTACTTGATCCTAAGCTGAAAATACTCCATTTCTAAGAACAAGCAGTTCAGATATTTCTATTCTAGTTACCACCATACCACAAGAACTGAAATAGCATCAATTAAAATCGTCATTGACCTCTTACAGAGCACTGATATAAGGGCCATTCTCCCCATGTCCCAGCTGCTTTTTATACAACAGGGTATTTGATTTCCTCTGAACAGTTGATAGAAAGATTAAACTGTCCAATGTTTCCAATTAAAATCAGTTTGTGTTCTACAGTGGATTTAACTACTTCATTAAATCATTCATTGTGGATCTCCTCACAGCCCTATTTTCAGCTCTTTCCTTCAGTCTGTAAATTTTTCACTTATGGATCTAATAAAACCATCACAAAGCCTAAATTTCATTCATATGCCAAGTATCACAAAGATGTAATTAAAAATCATGACCAGGATTCCATCTGCCACTTCTGTGCACTGTCAGTGCACCTGACTCCTCTGTAAGCAGAGTGTTAAGAAGTCTGCGAATTATTGCAGTATGAGCAGAGAAAATGCCTGTTCGATACCCTTAAACCCTGTGCTCCCCTTACAACATCTCATAGTGCTCCTTCTCAACCCTAGGGATCGGCACACCACCAGTGTGCCTTCGTGGCAGTGAAATGCTTCTCCTTGCTTTTTGGGAATATTGCCAATCCACTTCCTTGCCACTTTGGGATGCGCCTGCCCTTCCTCATGTCTGTGTTTTGTTCCATTGAGAAGCCAGCGTGATGTCAGACCCTCTCTACTGCTGTGTATGCATGCAGAATTAATAGACTTCATCTGCTACAAAAAGATGTTGGCAGGAGTTTTGTTGGCAGCAGGCAGAGTAAGCACATAACTCCTTTAGAGGCTTAGTTACCCTGGTTGCCAGCCACATTCAATATTGGCCTCAAGGTGCTTCCTCTTGACCTTTAGAGCCTTGTGGAGTTGCCACCAAGCGCTTTCCCCACGACAGTGATTCCCTCACCTTCCAAGCACCAAACTCAGGCTCACCTGAGTCCTCCTTGTCCCACCAGCAGGTACCAGGTGTGCCCAGGAAATGGGCAAGTCAGCAGCACTGACTGACTGTCTCCTGCAGACATGTCCAGCCTGATGTGATAACCACAGTTACACAAGTGTTTTTACCCTTTTTTACCCCAAAATGCAAGTTTGGTGTCCAAAGGACTTCATGGAAGTCCTTTATTTCTAAGTAAATGCTGTATCTGGTTGCTATAAATTAAAATACACACTGCAGTTGTCACTCTCAGTCACTCCTCCATCACCAAAACAATACTGAGCTTTAAGAAGCAGGTGACAATCAGACACTAACCCTGATGACAATTCCTATCACTGGATGAAAAGATTAAAAACAGTGAGTCCTCTTTGGAGATTTTCAGCACCAAACTGAAAAGACTGTTTCACCATTAGGCAGTAGGTATGGTCACTCAAAAAAGAACATTTTTTCTTTTTTATTTACTTTGCAGGGGATGCGCACCTCAGCTCTCCCACAAAAATGGTTTTCATAGATTAAAATTTTAAGCTTTTTTTAACAGACGCCGTTTGCAGAGAAACATGTGGTTGTGTTTGAATGGAGGGCATAGCTTGTGTTTTCAAAACTCTGGTTATATTTAACAAAGTACTGACACAGGCCTGCAATGCAGAGGGCTTATTTCTGAGCTTTAAAAGCCAGCATAAAAGGGGAAAGCTGACACTGGCCTCTTTTTACTGGAAAGCTGGGCTCAACTCCAATCTTCCCTCCGTTTAGAGAGTAGTTAAACTACTTGTCAGCCTAAGAAAACAAAACCACTCAGCCACTTCACCTTTCTGGGATCATTTTCCTTGAGATCTGTTCCCTAGTCCTATTCCATGTGCCTGAATTTCTGTGGCAGTCGCAGGTTAACATAAAGAGAGTGACAAAGCCCTCACTGTGCCTTCGCTGCAGGTACCCTGGAATTGCTACAAACCAACCTTTTCTATCATAGTAAAAGGAGGTGTGGTTTGGTTTGCGCCTGTCAGAGGGGCTGGGGGAGTTTTCACAACAGAGAATCAACACTGCTTTTATTTTAGCAACAAGAGCTGTTCAAGTGATGGTATTTAAGGAATGAGGTCACATATTCAAGCTGTTTAGATACAACAGTGTTTGGAGATGTCAGTCAGGCTCCAAAGTAGATAAAAAGTGCATCAGCTTATCAGGCATTTCTAGTGCTGGGCACGCAAAGTGAGCTCCAGCGTGGCACACAAAGATGCTGCTGAAGCCCTTGACATTATATAGCGGTTAGAAAATATAAATTACAAGACCTGATGCATGTCTCTGAATGCCTACACTTCCATGGTTCAGGGAAAAAATGAGTGTTCTTACCTGAGTCAGTAGATTTTCTCTGTTAGGAAAGGTTTCAGTAAGAGAGATGTTGCAGCAGGAAATCTTACACAATCTAACACATTTCCTTACTAAATTGGTGAAACTTACTCAGCAGTGTAAAGTACTAATCTGAGTTTATAACTTCATCCAGATACAATTAATTAACATGGAAAATTTGGCTTAAAATTTTTGGCAAATAGCAGAATATATTTGAGTGTTCCCATGTATACATACAAAGACCAAAATCTACTCCAAGTATCCCATTATGTAAAAAAATGGGTCAATGGCTGACATGGTCTGAAATTAGTTGGAATGACTGTAACCTCAGTAGAAATTTGCTTGATCACTTGATCTTTTGTAAAAAGATCAACAAATGGTTGACAGTCAAGTCCAAATCTGATTTACCATAAGCACTTCAACTGAAATCCACAGGAGTGTCAGCACTGAGACCGGATTTTATTTGGCCCACACCATAGACAGTAAGTTTCTTTTCAAATGTAGTCAGTTAAAAAATTAATCTCCATTTTCCTAAATACCTGTAGCATGACAAGTCAAATGCATGGACACAGACAAGTCTATCTGAAAAATTTATATTTTGTCTCCCAGCCTACATAAATCCAATGCTTTTTCACTCCTGTAAATTTGTAACCACTGTAACCACTCAGTGGTTAGCAAGTGACATGGCCTTTCTCAAAACACATGTTAAAAAGAGTATTCCTCCTCAGTTGTTACAAATATATTTCTGATGTGTTTAAATTATAATTCCTGTTACAACAGAGCCAAAAATTAGGCATAATAATCACTCCTCTGAAGAATTTACACTGACCAAGGCTCCACATTGAAAATATTTCCATGTAGAGTTCAATAAAAGTATTCACATAAATAAAATAATTCATGTGTATAAAAGTTGCAGACTCCAGCCAAAAAGATGACGGCACACAGTACAACCCCCCTGCAATTGTCCTTAACACATGCAGGGTAAACCAGGCTGTCAGGCAGTGATCTGCATTCACTTTTTATGAAACAGTTTATGCCAAATATCCATCCCCTGACTTCAAAAATGCATAAATATTTCCAGGCCTCATACATCAGCAGACACTTACATTAGGGTGTAGTAATTTACATCATTACAAAGATACCAAGATTGGGCCTTCGCACTGGTAAATATTCCAATAAATCTTACTCTTAAGTTTCTAGCATCTGCTAAATTGTATTTTAGTGTTTGTGCTGAAGCAACAAGATTGCAACAGCAACAAAAATACATACAGCACACTTCAATTTACATTGCTTCATATTTACACTGGAGCCAAAAATACCCAACAAGCCCCACCTGCACATGTGAATTTTACTCAGGGAAATAAGCCTGTGTTGCTTAACAGCAACACTGAGGTGCATAAAGAATTATCTCCAAAGAGAGGACCTGAATTTCAGGAACTATCCCTGAGAACTTGCTGGAACGCCTGCTCCCATTATTTCTGTACAGCCCCAAGGCACTGCAGAATAAGCCCTGTATGTTCCCAGGAATCCAAGAGTACTTAACTATAACTGAAAGATACCACAGCTTCAGACTTTTCCAAATGGGATCTTACAGAAGATTCGTTATGGTAAAGAGGAACAGCAGATGGATGTGTAAAACCTTTGGTAGAGACTTAATTCATAGCAGTCATGCAAAAGCATGACATAATCCTGCTCAAGCATAACAAAAAATCAAGCAGCAAGTTAAGCAGAGAATTATTTCATTAAATTCTGACCAGAAAAATTAATTCAATAACTGTCCCTTTCTCCCTTATAGCCCAGACAGCAACCACGTGGACTGTAAGATATTCAGAATTTATCTCTAGAGAGAAGGCAGAAATGTGGAATGTCCAGCTGGAGAAACGATCAGTGAAAGTTCTGCCACTGAAAGTACTGAAAGAAGCAGCCAGTGGGTAAACTGAGACAGCGGAAACTGAGTTCCTGTTTGAAAAAAAAGTTTTCACTGACATGACTACAATTATTCTTCTTCATTTCCACACTCTATTGATCATCCTTTTCTTTCTCTCCCTCCACCAACAGTTGACAGATAATTTTTGTCCTTTTCTTGTTCCAAAATGCAATTAAATCCTGTCTGAAACAGACCAATTTTTCTTTCAGAACTTTGATCTTCTTCTTTTGACTTAGGCTAAAAACTTTTGACCAAAACTCTCTTATCTGTACAGTACAATAAACGCCTAAACAACCCCTCAAACAAAGGAAACCTATCTCACGTTGCCCATTAAGCAATTTTCAACCAAGGTAATTTACTTCCATTGTAACCAATTAGTAGGGTACTAAGAGCATTTTACCACTACATTATTTATGTTATCAAAGTGTGGGTGGTCTACCACGTCTTGTTTCATGGCAGAACAAAAGCTTTCATTTTACATTTCAGAGTCAGAAAATCTGCCATTGCTTCTTCCAGGTGGAGTTTGTGACATGTATGACTGAGTCTATTTTGGTTACTTACCGGATATACCAGCAATTACAAGGGTTTCTAATTTTTTGTTAATTGAAGGTACATTACAATTGTGCCACACACTGTACTTACTTTGGTCAGATCCTCAGCTACAATAAACAAGGAGACGCCAATTATGTTAATTAACCTGTGTCATTGAGGCCAGCTGAATGTAACAGCCTCCTGGAGGTGTCTGTGTTTTTAGGCTTGCCCTTGTTTCTCGTGGAGAAGCAGAATTACTGACTGTAAAAGCCAACACAGCAAAGGCCACCAGAGTAAGCCTGGAGTAGCCTCTTCTCAAATCACACATCCAAATCCAGCAGTTTTAAAAGCAACTTCTGACCTCACTTCAACACTCTGCCTTCATTCCCTTCCCCTTTTCTTCTATAGTTATTTCCATCTTTCTATGCTTATTTCCTTCAAACACCCTCTAATCTTTTTATGGTTTTTAAACAAAAATGTATTTTAATTTTTTTGTATTTGGGGAAATAGTGATAAAATTCACTGGTGAGTAATAAAGGGGACACAGAGCTGTGAGGTGACAGCAAACCTTGTCCCCCAGCCTTAGCCTCCAGATTACACCAACTCCTTAGGGAATCTTTCCCCTGAGTTCCACAGACATTACATCTTCATGGCTTGACTTACCCATCTTACAGACACATAAAAGACACTACTCTAAACTGTGACAGGCTTTACTGTTCTTCCTGGCTTACTCTCAGAGTATTAAACACCAGAATTCATTTTCTATCTGCCACTCACCTTCCTTTGTAAATGTAACATTTATCTCCATGTGTTACCTAGTTAAACCAAGTCAATTAATTGTTTGTTTTACGACTGGATCTCTTGCTCAGTGCCCAGAGAGTTGATAATGAAAAGTCCTACGGACACCAGGATATCAGCTCTAAGGAATGTGCCATGCAAAGTTCTCTGAAATATTTCAGGCATCCTAAGACAAAATCTGTAGCCTAAATTATCTATACATTTACCCGTCTGTGAAATAGGTTTCCCTTTCCCAGCCCCTATTGTGCTTCACACATTTTCACCTGCCAAAAACTAGCACTGGGCAATTTCTTCCCACAAGCACCCAAGTGGGAATCCCCATTAAATAACCTCTGCAATCTCTCACCACAGAGCAGTATGGCATAAACATACTGCTGGGCTTTTGCAAGAAGTTGATGGCTGCATCTGTCTGGGGACTCCATGTACTTTGAAAAAAAACCCAAATATTCTCAGATTATTCAGCTTTGAAAAAAGCTTGCCTCAGTTAAAGGTTTTTCCTTCCCCACCTTACAGCCTCACCTAAGTAAGACATATCCATACAGACAGCACTTTTTTCTAGTTGGATTACAGCTCGATTACAAAGGTTTATTTTTGTTTTGTCCTATACAGACAGCAGTATTCTCAGTTCATGAATCTTCCTCATTCTATTTCAAGACTGCAACAGTGAAATACTGATCCAACAAACATACTTCTTACAAACACTGGGACATGGTGTATGCCCAGCTCTCTGCAAGCAGAGCACAAACATGGGGCATCAGGGAATCTACTCCACAGAGCTTTCCTGTAAATTAGCATTACGTGCTAAGCCTGAAGGATGAACATCTACCTTTCTTAACCTTATCAACAAAAAGCTGTCTGTTCAACATATATATGAATATCTGGAAATCTGAAGCCTTCTAAAAGGCAGGGGTTCGGCTGAGGCAATGGAGACAATGGAGTCTTTTCTCTCCCCACCTCACACATGTTTACACACAGATGCAGCTCCTAAAGAGGAGCCAGGTAGTCACGATGCTTGCCCAGAGCTTGCTTTAGTCACAGGCCATGAGGTCAGACAGGTCTTGTTACAGCCTTGGGCATGACCAGCATTTAGGCAATTTTTTTCCCCATCAACACCCCAGTAGGCATTCTCACTGGGAAACTTAAAGGCCTCCTTGGTCTCACAGGGATGCAGTGCAAGAGCTGAGCACAAACCCTACAGATAATGACTAATCATCTAAAAACACACCCTGCTCATTTTCCCACTGAAATGTAGCAGCTACAGAAAATCCATTTACAGCCTGTCAAAGATGGGTGAAAGAAAGAAAGGAAAATCACAAAGGATCTAATCTTCATCTTTTCCCCTTTTTAGTCATTAGTCAGAGCCCATTAAGCCCAGCTCCGACTCCCCTATTAAAGGAGAGAAGACCCCTGCAGATATAATGGGGAACTGGAATGTGAGGAGACCCCTGGCCCAGCCTGTGCACTGCCATCTGCTACCACCAGCTTCCTGGTGACAAGGCTTCATTACCAGGAGTGTCTTCCCTTAGGGATCTTGAATGCAGCCAGGCCATTGCTCTCAGGCTGTCTGTCTCAGCAGCTTTCGCCTGAGAAATTGTTCAGTTGTTTCACCACTGGGAACACATTTTTATTTTAGAGTCTCAGCATTTCCTAGTTAGAGCTACACTTCTAAATGTTCAAGGACAGTTTTGGCCCTTAGTGGGTAAATGCTGGTGAACAGCTCAGAAAGGAATCCACAACTAAGCATCTTTTTTCATCCTGAGAGTTGATGCTTATTTCCTTATTTCTTTACTTCCTTATTTTCCTGAGGATGGCAGGATACACAAAATGGGCAGAAACCAAACTGTTAAAGATACTACAGGATCAAATGCTATCATCAATGAAATATGAACCACAGATACTCTGCAAGAATTTACTAAATCTAGTACTAAAACTATCTGTCTTTTTAAGGGTATGGAGAAATAGTCACAAACCCTGGGGTGTTCCTGGTGAAAATGACACGCTGTAATTCCACATGCTGTAATTTCAATACAACACTGACCAATGCTTTGGAACATAATGCATAACTTAATACCAGCTTCATATTTACTACTTAAGAATATGGGAGACGAGTCTTCAGAAAAACTTCCTGACATGAAGTACATTAAGTGCAGAAAGGTTGTCTCTAAGGTGGTGAATCTGGTGCCAAAAAGTAAGGAACTTCTTGTGTGCATGGAAGCAACGTGGCAAGCTTTTGCAGGCTGCCTACAGACACCTCCCTCTTTACATTCTGCACACACTCTATCCTGCAGGAGCTGGTTTTGTTTGCAGATGACAGGGTTTCTCAGCAACGTAAGAATGCGAAGCAGAAACAGCATGTGTCAATAAGAACAATGCAGAAAGTCAGTCTTGGTTTCCTTTCACAATCTGGTAGTTTTCCTTTCATGCCTTTCCCCTACTATGCTCTTTGCCTGCAGATTACACAACGATTTTCAGAGCCCATCTCAGGTGTGCCCCTGCTGTGTACACAAAAATGCCCCAAAGGAAAAGAGGAAATAAAGGGCATAAATGTAAGTACTGAGATGAAATGGTTCTGCTTCACATGCAACTCCGCAACACAATTAAATATTCAAGGTCCTATCTACATAAGTCGGAAAAATCTCGGACCTGATGCAGTTTTAGGTCTGTTGATAAGCAGGACTGCAGATCTTTAGCTTAGCACTCATATCAACCCACCTGGGTATTATGAGTGCTGCTGAATAATCATACTGGTTTTACCTGATCCATGAGTGGATAAGTTAAAAAGGGCTCTAATGATCAGTTAGGATTCAGGAAATAAGCGTACCAGAAAGCCATTTAAAGTTTTTTTCTTAATGGTTACATCTTGGAGTAGAACCATCGGTCTCTTTGGCACTTTTGAAACCCCAAGTAATATTCCTCAGTACTGATGTCATCATATTAATCCGATTTTAAATGCAGCCCCCTAACTGTCACTGAGAGCTGCTTCTTCACCATTACAGAAATTCATTACCTTTTGCATCAAGCCTCAAACTGATAGGCAATGAGGTGAACTACAGAAATAAAATGACCCCATGTAGCCAACACCAAAGTGCTCTGTCATTCACACAGCCCCTCTTTAGCTGAGGAGAAGCAAGAACAGCTTTGAGACTCAGCACTTTTGGGAAGGTCCAGCCAGCCAGGCTAAACAATATTCACTTACCAGCTCTAGCTTTGTTTGCAGAACTTGAAACCAAGTGGAAAACAATACCGACAACTCCTCGCCGCTCAGCTCCATTTGTCCTCTAACAGCTTATTTTGGGGAAGGAAAGAAACTTGTTGCTGGACACCCTTCACAAAGGAGCAGAAAAGAAGAAACGAAGTCATGTCTCAATTTCACCGTTCCCAGCAGGCTCATGTCCTGCATACTGTCAATCCAGCCCTGAATATTTATATCACTGCCAGTCAACAGACTGTGTTCTCTCCCAGACTGCCAGCCAAAGTGATTGCTCAGAGCCAAGCTGCTGCTATTCTTCCCTGTCCTTTCCAAGGGCTCAACTTCACATCACCAGATAGAGAAAGATCAGCCTGAACAAGGGGAAAATTCACACATTTTTAAGTCTCAAAACAAGAAAGCAGATTCATCCACTATCATAAGAACCAAGGGCAGAAGGAGCAATCAGTTTGTTTGGTCCAAGATCTTTTGGAAGGGTTGTCGCTCTACGAGACTATAAGAATAATATGAACATTTTGGTAGCGAAGCCTGTGAAGAGGGTGGTTGGAGCATCACAGCAGAGGTGACATTTAGCTGGCCACGTGCCTCCCAGCTTGAAGGGATCAATCACTGCCTGATAGTGGAGGTGATGGATTTCAGAACAGAACAGGAACTATAACTCGGCGCTTCCAACATGCTGGATGTCACCCTGACTGTTCATCCAACACGTCCACCACATGACTAAAGGAACTGGGATAGAAATTCTTTTTGTCAGTGTCATTCCTCTGTTTTGTCATCCCCTAAATTACCATGTGACCAGATGGGATAAGTGTCAAAGTTAAATCTGCAGCATCTGTCCCACTCATTCTCAGCAGGATGTGGGGAACATATTATTTCTCTAGTGATACGTGAAGAAGTTATCCTCTGAAGAGTCACAGACCTATTCTGTGACTTATTCAGCACACAAGGGCTTATTTGGCCTGCTTGCATGACGGAGATAGAATCAGCTTCTCAGAATGTTGGGTTTTTTTCCTAAACTCCTCTCTAATTAAGACATTTTAATTATCCAGGACAGTTAAGTTTTACTTCAATGAACTGCCTTTTGAAACTGTTATGGAACTTCCTCATGCTCTGCAGAAGCAGGGCTCTCCTCACTAACACCAAACAAATTTCAGGATGTCAGCTTTTATTTCCTTCCCAGGCTGCCCACAGTTTTTGACAGTGGGCCAGACTCAAGGACACAATCACTCAAAGAAAATAAATTTTCAGCTAAGGACATTCATTTCCCTGTTCGTTAGCATGGTTCACAGCCTCATGGCAGTGGCATTTGCACAGTAATGTGGCTCCAAGGTGAAGACAGGATCATCTTTGAAATGTGATCTTGGAAGAAATAGAGATCATTATATATACTCTTCATTGTTCCCCAGATATTGAAAAACACATTATTTTGCTAAAACTGAATTACTAATATGAAGACTTTGAAATGCTTGTGCCATATAGTTCAGAGGAGGCTTCCTGAGTTCCACTGAAACTAAAAGAAAAGGATAAAAAATACAGCTCCTAGTATTTTTGTCTCTATTTAGCTTTTTTGGCTGTCATCTTCTGATACGAGGCCCAGTATTTGCTAAATTTCATCCCGAGTCCAGGCCTATGATGGACTACTTTGACAGCACCTGTATACACTGCATATGAGCCACACCACTCTGTTACCTCAGCTCTCTATTTGCCTAGTCCAATAAACAGAAAAAAACGTTGAAGAAAATATATTTTCCCTTTTTTTCAAAAAAGCCAGTAGTAAATTACCGTGTTAGAACAGGTCTGAGAACCAAGTTTAGATCAAACAGTTATAATAAAAATTAGGACAAGGTAATAGCTACTAACCATAAAGCAAATTGTGACCCCTGTTTAAAAGTGGCAAACAGAAAAGTCTAGAATATAAGCCTTAATTTTTTTCCTGCTTCTGAAGCAAAAGACAGAATGGGAATGAGTTCCACCTACTCCAGTTACCGGTAGATGATGGATGACTTCATTCAACTTGCAGCACTCCCTGAGGTTGCCAAGACTCGGAGAAGACAAAAACTTCTCCAAATTCCAACACAGGTCTGCAGGCTTTGCACCACCAGCACAAGCTGCAAAGCTTGGTGGTCCTTTGGGAAGCACTCTGGAGCGTGGGATGCAGGGACTACAGACACTCTGAAATGCCCATGTAGGCCTTACCAGTATAGAAAAATGTCCATTCAAAAAAGTATTGAAGCTTTACCAAATTTGGCCACTTAACTTCAGACTTGGCAGTTAAAGGCCCAAGCAAACAACAATATTCCGACAATATTGTTTTTCCAGTGCCTGCAGGGCAGTTTTAGGCTTCTAGTTCTGGCAAGGGAAACCTCTGCTCTTCTGGTGCTCCTGAAATGGAGAATAGTTCCTGCAAGCAAAGAGGAAGAAAGCTGCAGTCACATGCAGTGTCACACAGATGAAGTCATGCACTGGCATAACAGCGAGTGTTGTCAGTTGTCAAAGGCCATCTGTAGCCAGCAGACTTAAGCTGTCATCCTGCAAAAAGATGCAAACAAGCCTAATGGGAGATTGCATTATCCTCTTCCTGGCATTCAATCAATGAAGCTTGTTCCCTGAATAGATATAGAAAACAAAGGGCCACATTCTTTCATTTTCTTTTTTTCTTTTTTAAAAAGAAAATCATTATTTTTTGGCAGTTGCTATATTTTCAAAATGACAGGAAAAATAGGAAGAACCCAAGAACTCCAGAACTGAAGAGTCACTTGTCAAACGTGGCTTGTGTGTACTCGTTTGCTCCTACAGGAAGAGACGGATTGCTCCACTGTTTGCCGAATTGACTCAGAGTTTTGATTGGAATCATTTAGGGGTGTTCTATGTAAGCAATTTGACACGCTGTTTGTGTGCTTTCTGTGGTCTTGGGGGTGTGGGGAGTTACTTTACAGTGTCAAACACGCTGTGGGAACTGTTGGAAAAAGATACTAAATAGGAGATCCATTCCTTGGAGCAGGAAATGGAGACACACTTAGAGATGATGCATTAAGAGCTCCTGAGGGAAAGTAGTGATCGCTCCCAGTACATTTTGTGTCGCTCCAGCTGGTGTCAGATTTCCAAATCAACCTGCAACAGAAGCCAGATGTGCTGGGGAGAGGTCCCATCCCACCACGTGTAGGCCCCTGGGATGAACGAAGGGAAATACTCTCTGTGTTCCAGGAGGCAAAGATAAATGTGCTTGTTTGGTTGGTCCTAGTGCAGGCGGGGGCCAAAGAAGAGGAGCACTGAAAAGTGAAAAATGAGCCTTGGGATCTGTGCCTGGTACTGATGCAAATGAAGGTGAAACTATACAAACAGCAACACAATCAGACCATTCATCAGTCCTTCATTAGCAGCTTTTCTTTGCAACTCCATCAGGAAAGAAAAAACCTTCCCTCTTTTTATGAAGGACCAAGAGGGTTGAGAAGAAAGCCTAATTGGTGAGTGTAGGGCATGCACACTGTAAGGGCATTTGTAATGCAAATGGACTAGCCCCGAATCCATAGGTGGTGTTAGTGTAATTCAATTTACACAGCCTTTGTACTGCGGAATCTCACTGAGTATGTGATAGGGAACCTCAGCTTGTGGCTAAACAGTGTCTGCCACAACCAGAAAAGCTTCCAGCCACCGTGTTAAGATACAAATCTACACTTCGGCTGAAACCAAAGGCATGTCATCTCGCTCAGATTTACAGGAAAGGTCGGATTTCCATAATACTTGCAAATCTAATGTGCTGGCCTTGCTTACCGACAGGAACTCAATTACTAGTAGTGAAAAATGATTGCTTTAAAATCTTTCACATTCCTTAACCAGAATAAAAGTTTTCCCTCTTCTATTCCCCTGGATGATCTAACAATACAGTTCTGTTTACATATGTATGGATTATACTCTGGGCTCCCAGAATTCCATACTGTGAACGTTCCTGCCACTCCCCATTAAAACAGTCTGACTTGAGCTTTTTACAAATCTTTGTGTCAAAATTTTCCATGCCATTGGCTGCAAATTTTGGAGAGCTTTTGAGCAAGAAATGATTCAGCTGTTTCCAGGAAATAAGTCAGAGGAAAAAACACACTGTCACGGTGATAGTAAAATGGAAATTTTTAGAGTTTTTAGAGGGTTGGGTTTAGGTTGGTTTTTTTATCTGAAAGAGCATGTAACTGGTAAGGTGCATCTTGTTGTCCCTGAAATAAATGTATAAATATTAGAATTACAGAGAATCATAGAATGGTTTGGGTAGGAAAGGATCTTAGAGATCATTTTATTCTACCCCCAGCCATGGGCAGGGACACCTTCCACTATTCCAGGTTGCTCCAAGCCCTGGCCAACCTGTCCTTGGACACTTCCAGGGATGGGGCAGCCAGAGCTTCTCTGGGCAAGCTGTGCCAGGGCCTCCCCACCCTCATAGAGAAGAATTCCTTCTGCACATCTAGCCTAAATTTCCCCTTTTTCAGTCTGAAGACACTCCCCCTTCTCCTGTCACTCCAGATCCTGATGAAGAATCCCACCCTATCATCCTTGTAGGCCCCTGCAGACCCTGGAAGGTGCTGGGAGGTCTCCACAGGTGAGGTGCTCCAGCCCCCTTACCAACTTCCTGGCATCCTTTGGACTTTCTCCAGCAATCCCATGTCCTTCTCATGTTGGGGGCACCAGAACTGTATACAATATTCCAGGTGGGGTCTCACAAGAACAGAGTAGAGTCGGGGGGAATCGCCTCCCTAAGAAGAATTCTAACTCAGATGTACTTTGTAGAGTTTCTTGAATTTGAAGCCCCTAAATTTCTAGAGATCTCAACATCTTTTACAACTCTGTATGTAATCAGACAGTGCAAGCACTACCCACTTGCAGGACTTTGATCTGTAGTTGCTGAAACCAGGTGCTAGAAGACAAGGCACTGAAAATGAGGTCAGGAACCTGGTTACCCCTGTCCTGCCCATGGTAACCTCCTCCCCAGTGCAGAAGGCAGCTGTTCTCTCCAGATTGACACAAGGATGTTATGCAGGAAGTGAGCAAAAAGGAATAAAATGTCTTGCCTGCACAGCCACAGAGAGCTGATTCTACCTATTAAAGATTTCACCTATTAAAATAAAATAAAACATTGCCAGGTTACCCAGAAGGATCACAGATGGGGGCTTGGGGCAGCACAGCTTGTTTCTTACTTCTCCCTCTTCGTTCCCATCACATTTGTAACACAATGCATCACACTCACTGAACTGCTGACCTGTGGTGTGACAGGGCTGGATTATAACCACAGGGAGACAGGGAGAAAAGCAGAGGCTGAGTGTTCAGCTCAGGCTCTTTGGAGGAGTGCCTTGTACCACACTGGGTCCTGCCTCTGGACTCACAGGGCAGCCCTGATGCAATTCCAAGTGTGCTTGCATGTCAGCTGAAACACTGCTACAGAAGTAGGATTAAGGGAAATTAATACTTCAAAAAGAAAGTGCAAAAATACCAATAATCCATAAGTAATTTGAAGGACTTCTTCAGGAAAACTAACACAGCCATAGAAATACCATTAAACTCTGTGGAGACACAACGAGGAACAAAAGAAATTCAAGACCAAACGGGATTAAGCCTTTGGAAACAGACCAAGAGCCAAGGATTCTTTGGATTTAAGGTCAGCCTTAGCCACTGGCTGCATTGCAGAAATCGTATCTGAACAGATTAGAATAAATGCAGATTTCAGCATTGTGGTGCCTGAGCCTGAACACTTGCCAGCCCTGTCCTTGATTTGACTTCTGCTTAACTCTGTGCCAAGTCTGAGCAGCACTTCTTCAAATCATGGCTGATCAATAAGGATCTTTAATGCATGAGCTGCCCTATTACGCAATACATAATACAGATAACTGACAATAGGAGACAGAGGAATTCAGAGGAGAAGGCTGAACTTGAACACATGATGCACTATTAATTTGTGCAGTATGTGCTTGTGTACCTGGCTGCTACAGATAGCTGGTAGATGTGATTCCCAGAAACAAATCCTAGTGAAATCAAAGGGTAGGTGGAAGGTTGGTTATAGCTGGGAGTTATCTCAAACATCTGTGCCAAAGTAGTTAAATAAAGATGGCCAGGTCCAGACATTCACACATAGTTCTTGCAGTTTGGAAAGGACTAATTCCTTTCAATCAAAAGGTGGGCATACAAAACAACAGGAATCAAAACTGGAGAAACAACTGTCCATGGTGTTCTCAAACCATCCACAGGCTCAAATGCAAATCTTTAATTCTAGCTAAAATTAGCACAGCTGGTATTTATCGACCTGGATTTATTTCAGACTCTGCCTTTACATCTCCCTTTACATGAAAATAACACGCTTTTAGAACAATTTAACGTGCACAGCTGCTGAACCTGTCTAAGCGTGACTCAGAGTGAAACATGAACTGCACAGCAGGAAAACATGGCCCTTGCTCTGGGATTTCACAGGCTTAGATCCCAACTCATCATTATTCACATTTGACTTCAAGGAGAAGCTGAGGCAACGACCAATGCGCAAGTGACCCTAGTGGGGCATAAAAGAACACAAACTGGGATCAGGAACAGTGCAGGGTGCTGAACATTGGACAGTTTAGCTCACTCCCTACAATTTAAATCCCTAAAAATTGGAATTATATACAAGGTGCAACGTTTCTTCAGTAAAGTAAGAAGGCAGATGAGACCTCCTCTGAGACCTCCCTGAGGTTCAGTTCTGAGAAAAAGGAAGGAATAGTTAGTTTGGCTGACTCAAGCTATTTGCCTGTTTTTCTGGTTTTTTAAGTGAAGCTTTAAGTGAAGCTGACTCACATTTTGTAAATTGTTAGTAAACAAATTTTCAGAAATAAAATAAAGAAGGTCACAAAGAAAATTAATGAATATTTCTGATGGGCATTTCAACCTTACAGGCCATTTGCAGGGCAGTCTGTGAGAGAATAACATGGTCACATGGCCTCTTGAATTAAGAGGCAGTGCTAAAGCCACATGCAAACCTAACTGGATTTAAAACTGGATAGCTAATTAAACTTCACAGATTACATCAAAAGAATTAAAACCATCCTTTTTCCTCATACATCATCCTCAGGAATTCATTTTAGTAGTATCAAGAGTTATTGCTATTTGCATGCAGTTTCAACACCCCTTTTAGATGGAGAATGGACCTAAGACATGATCTCCTTCGACTTCAGCATCCTTTCTTGTCTAGCTGCTGATGCTTGTGCAGCCCTTAAAAACATTCCACAAAAATTACTGGCCCCATCTAACATTTGTTATTCACAACTGATAAAGCTTTTCCTATAGCACACAGAATCCTCCCCCTAGACTGAAGTGGGAAAACCAGACCTGGATGGATCTTTACTGAAGCCTGAGATACTATTCATAGAAACCAAAACTAGTTTTAAACAAGCCCAGCTTGTTTGACTGAGACCTGGAAGTTCCATGGCTACAGCAATCCTGAGGAGAGTCTGCCATGGGCTAATTTTCCCTGTTTCTGGACAGCCTAGTTCAGGGTCAGGTTGGATTCCTGGAAGCCACACTGCAATTTGCAGTGCAGACATGGCCTGAGGGGGACAGTAAGCAATTGCATTCAGCCTGAAGTCATCAGGACTATCCTGTTGGGATTACATCATCCTGGATTTACTTTTCCTTTTTAAAAATCAGTCTTTCCAGATGCTACAGCTCAAAAATAAAGCAAAAGAACAGCAACAGAAGCACACTGCTTTCTTTAGTCCAGGGACACTGTGGTGAGGCATCAACAGTTCTTACCAACAACTCTTATTTCTACATCCTTAAAAAAGAAGATATTCTTGAAAAGCCCGTATGAGGGAACTAGTAACGAGTGCTGCTGGGTGATTTTGATCGCTAATATATGCTTGGGAATCTCCTAGGTAGCAGTGAAGATGCTCTATGTGCAAAGAGGTCCTTTTGGCTGGATGCTAGTCTGCAGGAAGAGACCAATTTTAAAGCACAGGCACAAAACAACAGATGTTCGGATGCACCGGAAAGGAAGGGAAAAACAGTGTTACCACAGAGCTTGCCAGGTGTGTTAGCATTGCGACACGGAAGCCTCCTAACTCATGTGCAGCAAGAGATAGATCTGAAAACCAAAATACTTCCATGTAGTGCAGTCTCCATTTCCCAGGATAAGGAATAATTTATCATACACAGTTCAACAACAAAATTATATGGCACAGTCTACATTCATGAGAAAAGTTTTTCTCACACAGGGTAAATGGAGATTCCCTTAATGGATGAAATGAAAGGTTTTCTGTTCTGTCAATTCTGCCAAGAGTGATGTCAAAGACACAACATATACCTGACATCCACATGGAAAAAATTCCTCCTTATTTCTAGCCCTGGGAAAATTCAGAACTTGGTCTGAACTTCAGAAATTCAGCTTTTAATGTGATTCCCATAGACCTTCAAACAGCCCATAGGTGCAGGGGAAGTTAAGATCCAAATTAAAGCTTTTCTTTTAGGTCCCCCTCTATGCCTGCAAAGATCTGTCATACATGGAATTATCCTGTCCTGAAGTGTGGTAGCTCAAAAAGAAACATGAACATCTCCCAGGACCATGTTCAAAGCAATTGGGAATGGGTTTTCTGGTGTGAGGAAGTGAATTTAATGCCTGCCAACACCAGTATCTCAGGTAGAAGTGCAGCAGCTGTTGAAATTACCATGCCTGTGTTCCTTATACTCAACTTTTACCTCAAAAACTACTAATAGTAATAACAGTTATATTACTTGTGACTAAAAATGAGAGGGAGCCAAATGAGTAAAAAGCAGCAAATTTGAAGCAAATTTCCAGTTATGAGTAAACTCTTTTAGAAACTTCAGGTTAAATGAACCACAGATGCAATTTGTTTATGGCCATGTTGTAAATAGTGGGAAGACTGAAACAGTCCAGTGTCTCTCAGTTTATTTAGAATGAACAAAGTTTGCCAAAAGAAGAGGATGTCTCTATCAGTGAATGTGCAATCTCAAGGAGAGCAGTGCCTGGCGCGTTAGCTTGGTACTCTTATTCTATCGTAAGAAAGATTAAGACATATTTCTATCAGATCAACACTGTCTCAGCACAAGGGAAATATTTATCCTTCCAGTTTCTTCTAAGATAGGTGCAATTATGATTGCAATTTTACACAGGGCAGAACAGTAACAGAGACTAATCAGGTCCCTTAATTACCACCCACTGAAAACTTGACAGTGTTGTTCCAGGTTAAACTTTGTTCTGCAAGCAAATATATTTATTTAGCATTTCTCTCTATCCCAGGAGCCACGAGCAGCTCAACAGGTATGTTTGGAAATTGCTGCTTCTCTGTGTTTGGGGCTTCGGCAACAGCCAACTGATGCGCCCAGCCAGGCCATGTAGAGTGATGGCAGCCAGAGCTTCCACGCTGTGCAGAGGGCTTAGGCAAGGACATTTGCAGTCATGAATAATCCCCTCAAGTCCACAGACAGTCCAAGTAACGTCTACATCCACTGACTTTAGGGGGAGACACTCTTAAAGGCTCAGGGTGTCATGCCTGGAACTAAGTTTCATTTTCCCTAGCAGCAAAGCAGGTAAAGATTGGTATTTACTGCAGAGAGCTGTAAAGGGTTGCATAATGTTGGCAGAGTGCTGGGAGCATGAAATATGCCTCATATCATTAAATATGTGACAGATGTACCTGCAGAGAACTCATTAATTCTAATTTCTATTCCTGTTAGTCTAGAAATATTAGCATCTAATTGTTAGTTTCTAAAATATTCTGACAAACTTTTTTTAACCGAAAAACTGTGTCAGCATTTATTTTGGAATATCAGATGAAGTCTGTTCTCTTGTATGCCCCTCAAGTAATGCGTTACAATAACCTCAATTACCTAACAGAAAACGGTGGGGCCTCAGCAGGAAGGTTTTCTGCAAGGCTTTAAGGAGGAGCTGGGAGATCTCTGCTCAGTAAACCTAAATGAAGAAACCTTCAGTGGCACAAGAAAATTCTGCAAATGAAAGCCAAACTCACTGCATATGTGAGGCACAAATACAATGGCAGCACTGTAAGTATTCTGAGGTTTTATTGCAGTGCCCATCAAGGGGCAAAGGGCTGAGTGGAGACACAGCCAGCAGCAGCGTGCTGTGTGCTCTAACTGCAGTCTGGTATCAAGAAATCCAAAGGAATTTGCATATCTTCTTTCCTTAAAGAACATCTAGTGGAAGAAATGCTGAATTTCTCTCTTCTGATGCTTTTTATCCCCTGGAAGTCTCAAGGTCAGTTCATTCTGCACAGAAACCAGGGCCTGGAAGTAATACCAATAGCTGGGTACAAAACCCTGCTAAAATGAATCCATCCTTCCTAGTGCCAGACAGATCTCACCCTCCCAAACACTGCTTCCCCGGAAAGGACAGCAGGACACCACATGCTGTTCTGTACAACAGCATATGGGGACCAGGAATTTACTGTAGGTTTCCCCAGACTGCAGCTTTGGGGACAAAATCTTCTATCAGCTTAGACCTCTCAGCTTGCCCTCCTAGCATCTGGTGACATGAAAGCCTGACAGACGAAAACTTCATTTAACCAGAAAGATACCAAAAAAATGGGTATTCACAACACAGCAGCAGTACTTTTGTAAGCACTGAGTAAGTAAACCAACTGTGTGTGAGAAAAAACTAGACCACGAAATAGAAACACTGCTTTAACACCACAATTTGCAGCAATTACAACCCTGGTCAATAGCAAAGTTGGAAGTAAACTTACTGGCCAACAGATCTTTGCAGGAAATACACTGTTTAATTATTTAATTATTTGGGGAGGGAGCTAAAGAGAAGGGAAATGCAGAGAATAAACATGTGGGAAAATGTAAACATTTGCATAGAATGGCAGCACAAGTGTGGACAGGAGAAATCCTGGTGGGTTTGCTCAGCTGTTTCCCACAGTACACGTACACAACAGGGAGGAACGGCATTTGCATAGGCAAATCGGGGCAGTTTTCCCTCTCTGCTCACCTCACTGCCAATTACTTATTTTTCATTTGACCATTCTGTTAATCTAGCACACAGGTCTGTCTTGCTGAGGCTGAGGGTTGTCTTTGTTCATGGAATAACATGCTCAAATGCCGCAGCAGAAGGCCTCTGCCAGTGACTCCAAAAGTCTTAGAAGCTTTTTCTTCCAAGTGTGCTCAGTGAGTAGCAACATCCATAGGATCTGAGGGGTTTTACTGCCACAATTTTATTTTTAATTTGGACAAAATATTCACAGGCTACATCTCTACCTTTGACTTCTTTTTGTTTGATTAGGTTTTTGGATCAGCACAGTGTGGTATCTCACCATGCACTAGAGTTCAGCCTCTATCCATTCCTTCAGTACCTTGCACACTGCAATCTCATAGAACTCAGAGTCCCAGCTGAGTGCAATGAAAGTCTGAGATCTGTTTCTAAGCAGTACCATAACTCTTAAACCTCTAATAATATTTGCACTTTGGGAAACCAAACCAAATTTGGGTTCTTAACTAGCATCACTGCAAAAAAAAAAAAAAAAATAGCTTTTCCTGTGAAACAAATCATGGCACATAAGCAAATGGCATATTGAATTTCTGAACTACTGCTAAGTGAGGAAGCAAACCTTAGGAAAGGATAACATTGTTGCTTTGAAGTGCAGCAAGGCTGAGAAAATGTTTTTGACAGGTCTTAGGAATGGACTTGTGCTCAGCGTGGCACATTTTCTTTGTGCCACCCTGAACTATACTGAGAATTACAAAGAGGACACAGGGAAGAAAAGAGACAAATGGACTTGTAAAGGGTCAAATAGTTCAACAGAAGCCAGAGAATAAATGGAAATTACAGACACCAGTTTCATACTTTCAATCCAATGTAAAACTTCACTGACATGCCCTTTAGGCTTAATGTTAAACATAATTAGGTAGGTAATACATTATATGCTACAATACACTGAAAACAACATATTTTAAGCAACTTCTGTTCCACGTCCTCTGTGGGATTTTATCTGTAGGACTATTGAAGGGTATTCCTGCTATTCTCTCAGTAAAGCTATTAGTATAAATGGGACCAACTCCCACTGTCACAGACAGCACAATGCTAAAAGGTTTAATAGGCTGTTTGGCAGGAGACAGACAGAATAGATTCAGCTGCTAAAATGGTGACACTGACACTTTGCCCTTTGTTACCCACGTCCTTATCTTTCCCCACAGAAAAATCAGTGTTGGATGGTACAAGCTGTCAGTCTGTGGGTTTGTAGTTAGGCTGCACTACAATGGCCCTGCTTCACAAAGAGGAATTTATTTCCCAGGAATATTTGTAATCTGTTGCTATTAAAGGTGTAATTAAATATAGCTTTAGGGTACTAATTAACACATAATAATTACATGCTCTGACTCTCCTCCACACCCATCATCTAGCAAATATACAAGATTAAATCAAAATACGTGCCCAAAGTATATTCATTGCATGGCCTCACTTCCTTCCCATTGAATTCATCAATAAAGTTCTGAAATAATCAGGCAGAGAATTCTGTAGAGAATAAATTGCCTAAAAGTAAATTTTTGTAACTTGACAAGTTGGCATTACATGACAATTTTAGTACTCATTTATGGGTCACAGTGTTATTTCCAGTCCTGCCAACATTTTAAGGCACATGGCACACACCAGGGAAAGGACACCTGAATAGAATTGTGCAGACACACTGGGTACCCTGAAACAGCTAAAAAGAAAGATATGTGGGGGAAAAAATAATCATCCAATCCAACAGAACCGCACCAAGCCGTAAATCAGATAAAACCCAATATAAATATTGGGCTTTTCCACCCAGAAAAGGGCCAGGCAGTTTTTTGCATCCTTCACAATTAATAGGCCAGAGCACTGTTCCCAGAGTTCTCTACTCCCTCAAGAATGCTTATCTAATCCATCTTTAATCCCTCTGTGTTTTCACCTGAGTGCTGAGAGGAAGAGAAGAAAGCTCCAGCATCTAGGCTCCCATCTTATGCTCTCCAATATTTATGAGAGCAAAGAAATACTTGAACACATGTTGCAAAGCATGACTAAGCAAAAAAAAATCATTCCTGACATGCCATCCCTGTTACACCCACCCAAGGAATTATTTAGTTGCAATGACCCAGCCTTCTGCAAGGCTTTACAAGGGGTTTATCTGCCATATGGATTTGTTTCAGACAAGTCACTACTTAATGAAGCCACACCTGGAACGAGGGATTTTTTTCCTCCCGCCATGGGCATCACCCTCTGAATCCTGCAGTGCTTGTCTGTCCCTGTCACTAGCACTGCAACCAGCCTCCACACAGCTGCGGTTCTTACACGGAGCAATGGGTGGATGTCGCTTTGGTGCATTACTTGCTGCTGTAGGATTTAACTCCTGGAGGCACCCACGTGGAGGCCATTGGGAGCTGCACCAGGTGACACCGAGCCAAGACCCGGTGCGGCACTCGGTGTTCTCGGGCTCCACCTGCCGGCAACTCATTGATTTCGGCCACCTCTGCGCTTCCAAGAGGAATTTTCCCTTCCAGAGATGGAAGGGTGCTACCCACGACGTTCAGCAAAGCTCCTAAACCATACCCTGTTCTGTTTATGCTGCTGCTGGTAGCCCACCGTGTCTCAACAGTAGATACCAAGCCCCAAAATGTAGGTCTCGACTACATGACTCTAAGCCTTGTGGTCATTCTGACCAGCAGCGAGGATGATTCACCTTTTATTAAGAGATAAAAGTGTGTTTTGTGCCAAGATCTGGACTCAAAACTATGAATCCCTCAAGACCATGAATCCCTATTTTCCTGCAGCTCACAAACACACGGATGTAAGACTCCAGTTAATGCCTATTCCTAGTCCAGACTTATTCTCTCTCTGCAGACAAAGGCATCACACACTGTTCTGGAAAGAACAAACTGTTGTTTGTATGGATCTCTGTCATTCCAAACCCAGCAGAATAAATACCTCCAAGAGTCTGATATTCCCATGAGGCACAAGAGAATCTGGCATTTTTTTGTGTGTGGCAAACAGAATCTAAATTTACAAGTGTATGAATCAAACAGGGAATTTCCAGAAGCATTTTAGAATGAGACTACCATTGAGCTGTCCCTCTTCAAAAAAAACCTCCTGCCACATGTAGGCTGTAGAATGAGGAAGAAATTCAGCTCTAAAATTCTCTGCTGATGACACAAAACTCAATTTGGAAGCATTAGCTAAAGAAAAATACAAACCTGTTCCTAAAACCACAGCTATGAAGACAAATTGCATATACTCACCAAATGGAAATTAGAAGTATATTTAATAGCAGGGCTTAGCAGAAGCAAGTGTACAACTATTAAACCCTGTCATACATTTTTTGGCCAAAGGATCAACCCTAAGAATAACTAAACCCACCCTGTAAGTATCTCAGTGCAAAGAGGATTTAGACATGTGCAACTAATGAGGGATGTATTAATCCTGATGCATAAGAATACTTATAACCATACTCAGTGCTGAAGGAAAATCCTGAATATAACCTTGTATTCAAATATTCCGTGAACAGCTGCCAGTTCCTGTTTGCACTTCAAATCCCAGCCTGGAATGCAACTGTTGGGATGCAAATTCACGCAGCATTACTTGTCTGTGAGTCTAATTAAAGATACAGACCTGCTGCAAATGGCAAAACAATGCTGGTTCAGCTGCGCACGGCACCGATCCTGCATCGCTCCTGTGCTCACACAGAACGTTCAGTAACCCACCAGTCTTCTCTCCAATCCAGTTTCAAATATCCCAACGGAGAAAACTACACACAACAAGTGAACAACACTTCCATAAATACCCACACTGTAAAGAAATACCTCCTCCTAAGCAGAATAATTTCACTTTTCAGAGTTTTCAGTTCAATACTGGTATGACTGTAAACAATCCCATTCATTCTTTGGGCTTCTATGTCTCCTTCTACTGAAGAGTTCAGTGAAAAGGAGCATTTTGTATGCTAAAAAAAAATCCCAAAAAACCAAAGCAGACTCCCCTAGAGGAATTAAAAAGGAAAGGCGTACAAGCTATACAGCCACCAACTGATGGGCCATGGATGACAATCTTTTCTATCTGAAAAATAAAGACATACCTGTCTTCTGACATTCCTTCAGTCTTTTTTTATGAATTCATGGTTGCTTTCTTGAGCATTGCCTGCTGTTTACCTAGAAACACTTGCATTATTTGATTTTCACAGCTCAAGGAGTGCCTATGCTCCCTTAAATTTCTGTAGCCTTTTCTACAGTTTTCTCCTGTTTTGTTTTTCTACCATCTGAGAGTTCAGAAACAATATTAAACTTTCCTCTTCTCTTTTCTCCTTCATCACTTGCATCCAAGAGTCCTCTTTCAGCTTTCCTTTCTGTGCAGCAATACACTGTCCCTCTCTGCTTTTCCTGTTCTTGAGCCATCCATTCATCAGTGAAAGCACTGATGAAAAGGGTAACAAAGCAAAACCTATTTATGTACCTGATGATGTAACGCATACAGTTTTATGGAATAATATCACACATTCATGGTACAAAGTCACAGCTTTCTACCAAATGTGAGATCCTGGATGCTCTGCCCCAAAACACTAAATACCAGTTAAGTGCCTCAGATTCCAGCACAGAATCACCATCTCTTTTGCCAGCTCTTATCTCCTGTTCTTTCCATAGCACTCACTATCTTGCAGATGACTCTTAACTAACTTTTCTTCCCCTTCTGACACCTTTCCACTTACCTCACCTGTTCTAATAAATTCTATTTATTCCTCTTATTGGTTCCAAATTCTGTATCTCATTCCAAAGAATTCCCTCTGTGGGGACTGATACAAACATAGCCAGCTGTTCTTCTCAAGAGATGAACTTCAAACTTGGAGGCAAAGTGCGAAAACTTGAAAGAATATTTGTTCTGCAGCAGTGGCAAAACCACTTCCACCAGCCCCCTGCAGCCTTTGGGAGCACTCCCCAGCCCAAACAGCATGAGCAAGTCTGTCAACTTCATTGTTCTGCTGCTGCCTTCACTACCCATTTTAATGGAAAAATACACAGGAGGCAGCTATGATTTCTATTACCATGCTGCACAAGAGCCCTGCTCACAAACAAGACTTCATTTGCAGGACAACTATATATGGAACAAAAGACAATCAGGGCTCCAAGGAATTTACCCTCTGAGATGAGACACAACACATGTAAATTTTCTACAAGTGAAGTAATGAGATAATAGTATTGGCCAGCATGAGAAGTGATAATCATACAATTATGATCAAGATTTTTGTCAGCATCGCTGTAAGAATTCATTTCAGAACTTTCAAAAAATGACCATGAAAACAAACTGTTTGATCCAAACACTGTAATTCTTTGCAATTAAGGAGAAAAATCTTGTTGTTGATAGTAACTTTGACTGCAGTGCAACTTGTAAAGATTAAGATGCTTTTTTTTACTGTAACTGACATAATGTAAAGCTTTTTTGCACAAAACAGCTAACAGAGAACAGCAGTAAAATTTATGTGAAGGGAAACCTGGATCTTTCATAAGATGTGATAGATATAAATGTCAGTTCAGCCAATCAATTCTAATTAACTGGAAATCAGAATTGCAAAGACAGACTGCAGTAAAGCCTACAGAGTGTTCATGTTCTGTTACTGATGAAATAAAAGTAATAGCTATTAAATCAAATTATAATGAAGAGGTAATGTTAAGAACTAAGAAATATTTGATTTTCATCAGTGTTAAGTTTAAAGAAATTTCAATAACAAGTTCTCACTTTGACCAGCTTTGATAATGGGATCAATACTGCAAATGCATTTGTAAAAAAGCTAATGGAAAGTGGGGGGTTTGTGCTTTTTTTCCTTTTGATATTTTCTTTCCTAGGAGAGGATGATCATAGACACCATCTTCCCTACTTGGTAAACCAGCTACCAGAAGCTTTCTGATTCTGATTCTTGGGGCAAGAGCCCCCCGAGACATAGACCATGGTCTCCTGAGAGCCAAGGGCAGGAGAAGCCCTGAGTGCTGGCAATGGCTCCTCGAGGTCCCACTGCTCGTCTGTGTGCCAGAAGAGCTTTGCCACTGGCCCAACACAGATCAGATGAGATGCCTCATCCCAAGTTTACCAGGTAAAGTCACTTGCATGAACCCTCAAGGACACCATTCCAGGAGGATATTAACACTACCCAGAACCTGGCACCTCATTCCATCTGCTCACCTCTTGCAAAAGCCAAGACAGGGAAAGAAGCTGCTCCAAATGGGAAGCTTAGAAAGCAGCATAACTGCAGTGCTTTGAAGGAGCCTCTGGCACCGTTGTCTGTACAACAAGGGCAAACATCTTCTCTGAAACATGTACTAATATTCTCCCTCCTCTTTCCTCCACCCTTTCTACAGCCCTTGGGAAATCTCTCTCCTCCCACTCCTTACAGTTTCCTTCTGTGTTCCTCTGCTGCTGAATGATCCTGTTGCCTGAGCAACGGCAGCTGAGGAGGGGAGCAGGGCGAGGGGCCCGGCCCAGTTGTGTGCTCTGGCAGCAGCTCTGCACTCTGACCCCACAGCAGCAGCCTCAGGAAATGAGCAGTTCAGCTGAGTGAGGTGCAACCTCCTTATTAGGTGCTGGGGATTTTGCAACCACCTTATATTTTTGTGCAATTATGAATAAAATAACCTAACACTCAAGGCTGTCAAGCAAGTAGTTGTTTAGCTTATCTACACCCAGATTATATTCATAATGCAACCACATTTGTTACTCTTTAATTTTGGTCCTAGTAGAACTCATATGTACAAATTAACCAGCAATTAACCTCTAGAATCAGAAACTGCTCTAAAAAATTCAAATTATTATGCAGTGTCTCTCTCCCCCTCTGCTCTTTTCATTGTGTATTTTGGAATTCAGAAAAGTAACCAGAACAAAAGTGTCTATCAATGACCTTTCCAGATCTACTTCAATATTTGTAGTGTGCTTTCTTTTCATCTTTGCTGTCTGTCTCTTGGTACTTGAGCAATATCTGGTGAAATGAGAATGTAGTCTCGGTGCTATAGCTGTGCAAGAAATAATAATCTCTGCAAGATATCCAGCAGAGATTTCTTTTCTAATATTGTTTTATTGGAAGAAATATTTTTTTTTCTTTTTTAATAGCATTCTCCTTACACAGTTTTGTGTTCCTACAGTTTATGAAACTCCATGGGCTGCCTCCCCCTCCCTTGATGGTTTATGATCAAAATGCTTGTAATTGGCTACTTGCTGCTCTGATGATTACAGGTTTTCCTGCTTTTGAGCAACTATCACTTGGAACATCAAGCACGGCTTATTTGTGCTGATACGTCTTAAATGAGTGTAGCTACTATGACACTCCACTCTCTTTTTATTATAATTTAATTTTTACTCCTGAAGTAGAAGCACAGTTAGTTAGAAGTTCCAGTTGCATCAGGCACTAACGTTGAGTTATTGGGAAATGATTTGACCTTTAAAATTTCATATCAATGTGAGCTTCATTTAAAATTAATTTACTCCATATTATCCAACTGCCTTCAGCAGCTGCATGCTTGCTAATCCTGCCCCTTGCACTGTATTTATAGAACTTTTTAAAAAAATTCTTTTAGACTATGCTTATTTTTGTTGAGCATAAAATAGAGAACAACTGGAGTTTAAGCTCAACAGACCCAACCACAAAAAGCTTAGAAGCTAATCCTTCATTCTCTGCTCTGCTTTCTTCAGAGATAACCTACTTCCATTTTCAGCTATCCAGCAGAATAGTCAGACTGAGTATCACTGGAGCAAAACACAGTCCAGAATTTATGGCTGACTAAATTCAGGGAGAAGCTTTAATTAATGAAGTCTGGAGCGCTGTGACTAGACAGCAGATTCCATCAATTAATTTGGAATAAAACTACCAGGATTTCTCAGCGTATCTGGAAGCTTCAAAACCATCTGTCAAAAGCGTTATTGTCTCTAGGCCACAGGTAATTGTGCTTGGGAGAGCCTGGATCACTGGCCAGAGGTGCCTTTTCCATGGCTCTGACTAATGGCTTCAACAAATCAGGTGGCTGCATCCAGCTTTCAGAGCAGAAAAAGAGTCATGGAGTTCAGGGAAGGAAAGGGACTAAAGCCAAACATCCTTAGTGTGACTCATGGATTTCGATGGGATTACAGAGGGATGGAAATAGACCACATTTACCGTATTAGGTCACCATGCTAATATCATTAATCTTCTGTCAGGGAAAGATTGCTCCTCCCATGCTGAGATTTCAAGTATAAGGATACCCATGGGGGTACAAGGAAGGTAGAAGAAAAAAAGTGAAATAATGGTAAGAGCTTGAAGAAACAACATAAAAAATTTTGAATATCCTGATTTCCCTTAAAAGGTCCTATTGAATATCACTTATAGACTCTCATCAATATAAGCCCTCATCAATACATCAATCTATCATTTATCTGTTTATCAACACAAATTCTTTTATACAGATAACCTTCTACCTGATTTTCATTTGGTAAAGCTGTATCACAAAATTTTATTTGGCTTTGGATAACTTTAGAAAACCTAACTCTCACATCACATAAGAGATTTGTGATTAAAGCATGCAAAAAGCTTAGTTATGCCCATCTCCACTCCACAAAACTTGTCAGAGTAATACTAAAAAAAAAAACTCACAAAGACAAGACTTCAATAAAAATAATATTATCACTTCCTCAAGCTCTAATGAAACTTCTTAGCAAGGGGGTGGACCAAAACCATCTTATATGTGGTAAGGGCACTCAGCAGGAAGGGAATCTTGGATGGGCTTTGCACTTTTCCCAGTGAATAATGAATTAAAGACAGAAGATGGATAATTAATTACTTTTAAATCAGAAGAATTCCATGAAGCAGGAAGCACAGCTTATGACTTCCTCCTTCAGAAAAGTGTCCTGGGCATCAGGCTATGTAAGTAACCTCCCATTTCCTCTCATTCCCATATCTTTAATCTCCCATTCAGTAAGACCTTGTGACAGCCTAATTTCTTCATAAATCAAGGTATAAAGCTGTGGCTGACCTTTGGGAGTGACTGCAGCACACCAGACAAGTACAGACAGGAATAAATTCAGCTTCTCAGAGCTTAGCAATAATAAATTCCGTAGGACCACGATGACATATTTTGACCAGACAGTTTCATCCAAAAGTCAATCAGACACTGAGAAAATGATAAATTCTAAGTTTGATTAATAAATAAGGAAAAAGAAATATGAGTAGTGCCAGTATCCAAAACATTTCAGAATCTCTCTTATCAGTGAGGTGACAGGACAGCATTCGTACTTCTCCTTTTGTGAAGCTACCTACCTTTTCTTCAAAATAATATCTGAGATTGGAGACAGAGTTTTTATTTTTTTCAAGATAAAGTAACTGAAAATTCTTGAGGTTGCTGAATAATACATCTAAATTGGTTTAAATCCCAATAGATGGGTAGCAACTGAGTCTTGGATTGGGAGACACCAAGTTCTTCTGAAGGAAACAGAGACATACAAGGCCACACCAGTATAATCCTTCTCAGCTGGCTTTAGATTGTATTCATTTGACACTTCATCTGCACTTTCTTATGTAGCTTGATTTCTAAAACTTCCAGAGGATGCTGAATACAAAACAACTAACAAGTAAATATGTCAACAACAGAAGCACCTAACTCAGGCCTGCCATTTGATCATGCATCCCTGCTAGAAAGCCCTGTCGCACAGTAAAAATGGCTACAAAGGTAAAAAAAAAAGAATAAAACGTTGTGGTTTGGTCCATCAGCGTCTTGTTTGATTTAACAAGCACTTTCATTTCTCAGCTGCTGCAAACATTAAACAAGACCCATGAAATCACTCTGGGGAGTGTGGCAGTTAAATCTGCACTGCTTTCTTGCATGATGTCAGCTTCTGTGCAGTAACAATGTCAGTGAGCGACTTTTTCATTCACTGTTTTCACTCTTTTGGTCAATATCTGATCTACATTACACCGTAAATTGAGTTACATTCTTAAGCCTTATATACTTAAGGGCACAGCACTCTACATGTTGAAAAGTGAACTTGCATACCTTTCTCTGTTACTCATCCACACAATACTTCCAATATCTGTAGACTTGTAATTCTTCTTTTAACTATAGCTCTCTTGTGAATTCTAACTCTGCAGATTTATCCATATAATAAATATGCTTTTAAAGAGTGCTGAAATGTATTAGAACTGAAACAAACCAGCAGTAGCTACATGTAGCTTAATTACTGAGATAAATGTTATTCGGGAACATGTTGCAACAGCAAATGACATTCAGTATTCTTCCTGTTGATATTGGCTGTGGGTTGAGAGCTAAAAAGAGGCTCTGCCAACAGGCACCCAGGGAATCTGCAGCTGGGCATCTTCTCTTCCTTAAGGCAGAATTATCCATTTCTTAAGGATCAGCCCGGGCCAAGCTCTCATATTGGCTCTTACAGTTGAATATGGTCCACAACCCAGACAACTCCCACAGCAGCCCAAGGAGCAGGTGGATGCAATAACCAAAGCCTGCATTTGTTCTAGGCAGGCGTTTGTTGTTTTGGCAGGATTTGTTAGGTTATCTTGATAATCTAATTTGTACTTATGACTCCAGCAGTGACCTAGCAGGAAACAAACCAAAAAGACCAAGCACTGGGACATGCCTACACTGCATCCCCTCTGTCCAGCTCCCTAATGAGGGGCCACTCAGAGTGGTTCCCTCCCACTGACTCTAAACCCTTGTGCAGACCACAGCAAGGCCAGACCTGATGTACTGAAGCTGAGAACATAGGTGCATGTACCATTTCCATACCATTCCAGAGCTTTCTTCTACACGGAGAATACACTTCCAGTTAAAACACAAACATGCACACATTCGCACACAGACATATCAAATGGGCAAATAACTGATATTTGTTGGAAAAAGCATTCTCAGCACTCTTTGTGACGCTCAGTGCTTCCTACAGGTCATCCAGAGCTAGGAGTCGTCTTCACTTGCCTGCTGTAAGCGCTCCCTCTGTTGTTGTGCAGAGGAACTACCAGCAACCATGTTCCATCAGCCTGGCATCTTTCTGATCTTCAAGTACTCTGTCCTGAGATAACTTTTCTTGCTTATTTTCTCCCCAAGCAACTTCTGTCTTGCCCCAGTCTTCCAAAGTACCGGTGGTATCACTTAGAATAATAATGCACCTAAGAAAAAGTAAAAAACACATTTAAATATCTTGCATTTGCCCTAAAAAGCTTTTTACTATTCATATTAAGCATATTGCAGAAATCATTCACTAATTTCAACGTGAATTAGAAATCCAAAGACTGAGTTGAAAAAAATAAAGGTGATGAAATGAATGACACATAAGAGAAATAGGGTTTATTTTCATTTAAAAGATTTAAAGGCCAAAATCCCTGCTTGCACTCAAAATCATTTCTGAAACCCGTAACAGCAACAGAATGACAGAGGAGCTGCAGCCACAGAAGTCAAGGACAGTTCATTGGAGCAAGACACCAAAAGCACAACAGATGCAAATAACCATGTGGAGAGGCAGAATATCTAATTTTCAGAAATTTTGTCTTTAAATTCAAGCGCTTCTTTTAGTGAAGTCCAGGCAGATATATGTTAGCTCGTCTGCAGAGTGGTTTCCTGGCACTTGCTGCCCATGTGATTTGCTGCAGCTGTCTGCCCTTGGCTTGGGTTCCTGCTGCCTGGAGAGCTTCTGCCCTTGGGTCTGGCAGTGCAAGAAAAAGCCTCTCTGAAAACTTACAGACCTTGGAACCAAGCAGGACTCTGTTTATTTTTGTGTGTCCTAAGCACTAAGTGCTGAGGTTGCAGGTTGCCCAAGAGCCCGCTCATAAAGGCTCCACTAAAAGCCAAGTGCCTGCAGAGTTCTCTCCATGGAAAGCTGCCCAAAGGAGCACTGAATCCAAAGTAATTGGACTGGGAGCTAAGTTAAAATTTCAAGTTTCAAAGTTTGTTATTAAAATTTTGTTGTGTTTTCTTTTCTTGCTTATTTCTTCCAATAGCCCAAACCCACCCTTTTTGGGATGGGCTGAGGTAAAAAACAGCCCATAAACGAAAATTGTAGTTTTCTAATCCACTGTTGACTGAGACAGTGAATTAATGCAGTGTTAGGACAGCTTTCCAACAGAAAGAAGCAATCATCTGAAAAATCAACTAGCAAGATTATTCTGTATTTGTGCATGGTTACATCTCCCTTTCCCTGCCATAAGGCCCCACGATGATCTTGACTGATTTGTCAGTCAAGCTGTGGAAAAGCTAGCGGCGAAATTAAAATCTAACCTTGTACTTGAAAACAGAGATATAAAGAATATTTTTTCCTGTAAATAAAAATGTCCTAGAATGACAAAATCAAGAAACACTCGAAGACATGGTAACCTGAAAATCATCCCATAAAATGGTCTGAAATATGGCCAGGAAATAAAATAAGAATTAAAAATGGTATCTTAACTAAGCAACAACAGTCTAAGGACGAAAACATAGAAGAAAGAAAAGGACACATTTTACCACTGGTAGGTAATGAGTAAATCTCAGGGGGCTGGGGGTCCTTAAAACATACAGTCTTTTCCAATGAAATTACAGAAAATATAACATCTGTGATTTGGGAAGAACTAATCTAATTAATCAATGGCCAGAAACAGGAGAGAGCTATTTCTGAGTAGCAGTTACTCAGCAGGCTATAGGAGATGAGTTAATGAGCTAATTTGTGTGTTTGATATCCAGGGATTACATTAGCAATGAGATCTAAGCACCTAGAAATAGAATGTATCATTACTGAGGTTTTCAACAGCATCTAATGCCCAATTCCTTCCAGGACTCTGGATTCTTTTGGAAAAACCTCAAGTCCTACATTTTCGTCTGTACATGCAGAGATATATTTAAGATTAGCTTGTCAGTTTTCACAACACACAGAACAGCTGAGCTCTGCAATTTCAGTTCCTTTAGGGAAGGGGCCTCAAAAATGGATAAAAACGGACTTAATGTGCACGGCTGCCACACCAGCACCCTTATAAACACCAAAAGGGTCACCAAAAGAACGTGTCCTGGAAGGGCTGCATTCAGTGTGATGTGTGAACTGTGATATTTCAAATTGCCACAGCACAGCACACAAACTTTTCTTCTTTCCTTTCCAAATATCCAAGCAACTCTTCAGCTGTTTTACCAGGGACATGAGCAGCTGAAATATAAAACATGGCAGGGCAGGAAAACCCCAGTACCATCTCATCAATTCAGATGTCAGACTCAAATTCAGAGTCAAAACTGTTAAAGCCTTTAAAAAGTAGTAATAAAAAAACCCCAAACCAAACAATTACAAACTTTATAAGCTAATACATTGAAAATATATTTTCTAAATCTGAGAATTTTTTTTTGGGAACTGAAAAAATCCCCTCAGGCAGATGATTTTTTATGAAACACCTTTTGCAGCATCAGTTAAATTTAGGTTTTCACGTTAGTGAGGTTTTACACAATCATTAGCAGCTGCCATATAAAAATAAAACAAGAATGGAAACATTAAAAAATATAAATGAAAGAAGGCAGCGATAACCATCAGATTATTATTACATATTTTGCATGTATTTTAAACATTATTAATTTAGTTCAAGCTCCATTGCTCTTTTCCTATAGTATAACGGAGCTATAGGCTCAGATTCCAGAGCTTTTAATCTCCTGTGAAGAAAAAACTGCATTACTTGAATCCTTCTTGATTCTGGCAATAAACACCTCACATTCCCATTTGGCTGAAGTGAGGATGTCCTTGCACACGGTAACATACTCCATTATCTGTGGATGTATTTTTGGAAATGAAGCTTATATAGAGAGAATGAACAGGAAAACAACTTTCTGGGACATTCTAAACTACTAAATACATATGGTAGAATGAAAATAAACTGAATACAGAAAATAATAGAGCAAGCTCCACGGTGCTGCTCTAAGATAACAAAAAACAGCCCCAAAAGCAAAGCAACATTGTTCAAGATGATGAAAATGCAGAAAAACTTTTCTTTATGAGGCATTCTCTAAATTCACCTGAGATTAAATAATCACCAATATTATTTAAAACTAATGTAACTAGCACTTATTTGGACAGCTGCAGCACCAAATATATTGTATATATAGCATATTTTCCCTGGGTGGGCACTAAATGTCCTTTGCACTTACAGCTGTGGAAAACCAAGGGAGCAGGGGCTGTGCATTTTAGTGTCTTAAAATACCAATCCAACTCAAGATTTAAAAGCAGAGCCTGTGTCCCTTATTCCTATCTGTCTCAAAAACGAGGAATTTTGATTTATTCTAGGCCTTTCCCAGCTCAGTGTCTGAAACAGGCAGACATAGGCAGGCAGGCAGGAATCCCTCAGGAAATTCAGCAATAACCTTTGCACAGAAGGGCTGGTAATGCTAACAACAGGGCATGCGGGATAAATGCCATGGGTCTTTTTAGGTGTGTTGATTTTCTCCTGGTTTAGGACAACTCTGTTATTTCAAAACTCCCACACAGTTAAAAAAGTGTTTTTAAAGCATGAACCCTACTGTTTTTCCTGGGATAATGAATTCATTGTAGTGCCCCTGACTCTGCTGCAGTGTTTACAGGGGCACAAAAACCAGCTGAAAATGTATCAATCCTTGATTTCTGTAACAACACAGAGGTCACAACCGGTCTGCTTATACCAACTGGAGAAAAAAAAAAAAAAACAGAAAACCACTTTTTACATACTGTCAAATGCTCATTTACCTGAAAAATATTTATTATCTTGTGAAATGCATTATTGTATATAATGCAACGCTCCTCGGATAGTCCTTACCCAACACAACCTACTTTCTCGGTTTCTGATCAAAACTCAGAAGGGTTGAAATTGTTAAAATGGTCCCAGCTGATTTATTCAAGCAGGTCCTGATTCTGCTTTAGCCTTTCCCATATTAGACTCATAACCATAAAACCACCTAAAAAGTAATTTTCAAATCCTGACTCAGGACTCCTTTATTCCCGACTTACCTACGGCTTTTCAAGTTTAAAAAAGTCTTTGCCCAAATATAAACCTGGAATTGATCTCGAGGAAACTACAGGTGACAAAGTAGCTGTGAGGCGTGTTTAAACTGCCTCCCCAGGAACCAGGACATCGAATTCTGGGATTGCACGCCACGCGAAAATCACAGAATCCCAGAATGGTTTGGGTGGGAAAGGACCTTAAAGCTCATCCAGTTCCAACCCCCTGCTATGGGCAGGGACACCTCCCACTAGACAAGGCTGCTCCAAGTCGTGTCCAACCTGGCCTTGACGGAGACTCGGGTACGTGAAAAACCGACGGCCAGTACAACGCACAAGAGCCCAGTCAGGCGCCTGAAAAACCCGGCCTTCACAACAGCCCCACCTCATTCCCTCATGGAGGCCCCGCCTCACCCGTCCCGGCGGCCCCGCCTCACCCGTCCCGGCGGCCCC